>LPNX010538462.1:255758-363848 GCA_001517045.1 Pseudotsuga menziesii
TATTTCAGTATTTGAACAATGTGTTTAATTGAAAAGAGCATATTTATATTGAAAATATAGATATGTTACAATATTTATATTATCATTAAGATTGTATATCATCTATTAATTTATGTCAGGGAACGGAGGAATCGAACCACCATCGTCCTGCTTGTAATGCAGGTGCTCTTCCATTGAGCTAGCACCCTTTACAACATGAGGAGAGAGGGAATGTGTTAACACCTAGATTACACCTTTCTAATCCTCTGTGACAAATCAAAATGATGAAAGTCTTAGACTTTCATTCTTTCAAAATGATGAAATTCTTAGACTTTGATTCCTTACATAATTTCTATTAATATTATCTATAGTTTGTATTAAATGATAACTTGATTAAGTTTATGTAATGACATTAATATTGTATATGTTACTATGATTAAGAAATTGAATTATAATTTGATATGGTAACTAGTACATTGTTGGTATTGAGTTCATATACTAATAGAAGGTTGGCACAATTTTAGAATGACCCATTTAAAAACTATTTAATGACATAATACAAATGTTTGTTACTATAACCATTTTAATTCTTGACCATAGCAAGTAATACTGTATGTGTTGATATCATGTTGTAATATATTAGAAGGTTGGCAACATTTTACAAGTGACAAGAAAAACTATTATATATGAAGTGTTAATATGCTAAATTTATTATTTTAACGATCAAAATCAATTATACAATAGAACATAAATATAATTTATTTATATTACTATTATTTATATTTTCTAATAAAAGTTAAGTTGATTAATAATTATATCACGAAAAATAGATTGTAGAAGATTTTTTTACATATTATTATTAAAGTTATTTAATAACATTAATAATCAATGTTTGTTGTTATTATTATCTTGGAATTCATTCAATTGAAATTATGTTAACTAATGTGTCTAGATTGAGTTACCATAGTAAGTCTAAGTCTTTTTTGAGTATGATATTTTATTTTAGAAAGTTGGCACTACTTGATGGTGGAGAAGAGAAAATATTTTTTATGACTTAAGAGTAAAATAGGTTTTATCTTAGTAGTGATTAAAATAAATTATGAATTAGAATAGAGACATAATTTATTATTATTATTGTTGGTGG
The DNA here is from genome assembly GCA_001517045.1 of Pseudotsuga menziesii. Taxonomy (NCBI): domain Eukaryota; kingdom Viridiplantae; phylum Streptophyta; class Pinopsida; order Pinales; family Pinaceae; genus Pseudotsuga; species Pseudotsuga menziesii. Next base: position 256,882 of record LPNX010538462.1, read on the forward strand.
CTATTGTATTAAAAACTAAGTTAATGAATGTTGATTTTATGAATAACATATTTATGTGATAATTTTTACCTTTAAATGTATTTAATGATATACTTTGAATATCATTAATATTTATATTTACTTATTAAAACAAAAGTCACCAATATTTGACTAGTGAATTATTAATAATTTGTGTAAGAAATTTCATACATAATATAAAGTTATTTAACAACATATTAACATTGTGTTGACTATTATTAACTTATGTAGTATTGACATTAAATGTTAATACTTGGCTATTAATTTTCGGGATTAAGCTATGTGAAAGCTTTTCAAACCATAATAATTTTTACATTGTTCCTCCGATGATCATGCATGGAGTTCCCACTTGAAATGTTGGTTTGAAAAACTCACTGACAACTTAATCCAGAAAATCATTTACAATGATGACAAGCTATGAAAGCCTACACCCTGAAAATGTTACTACTTTGTCTTTGTTGAGCATAAGATATTGCACTAGTACAAAGTTCGCACCACTTTAAAGTCTACAGAATAAAATATAATATTAATTAGAATGCAACAGTCGAACAATTAAATTTATATCAATTATAATAATAAATAATAGGGAAAAGTCACTTCAAACCTTTTTGCAAGTGCCTTACATTTATTCATATAGGAAGTTTAGAAGATGTTTTAAGGTTCATTATTGAATATGATTATGCATATTTGATATAGTGACATGTTGAGTTTATGTAAAAAACAAAGTGAAAAGTTAAAAATTGAAGGGTGTTATCTAACTCACATAGAGTACCATCACATGAATTAACATAGAAGTTGAACCAAAATTTTCATATTAGTAAAAATATAAAATTCCTCAAAAAAAGGCTTGAAGAGAATATTTGATATACAACAAACATTGAAAAGTGTTTCTTCTTGTATATTAATAACTCCTTCAAAGATAAAATTACATTCATGAATCATCTCCACCTAACCTACTTATATTCAAGCAAGCAAATCAATTACAACTTGTACATCGCATTTATTTATCATGGTCTTCCTCCAATCTTCTTTCTTTTGCATCCATGCCCAAACTATGGTATTAACTGGAATAGATCCCAGTCATGTGTCATCAAGGTTTGGTACCCAATATTGTTCTAAAATTTTCCCTTGTATTTCCTTGAACTAAGCTTCCAACAATCAACCGTTACATGAAGAGTCTCACTTTCATCATTCTGGAAGATATATGAAGTGGTTTTTTCCATCCAAATCATCTCTCCTTCATCCTCAGTTCATGATATAACTAGCAACATCTTTCCTTTCTCAACTTCAATTTGAGGATTGAATCTTGGCTTTAGCTTGTTGCACTTGGGTCCAACATATACCATTTCATCTGTCACATTATCAAAATCTCCATCCATAATAATTATATTATATGTGTTGTATTATGATCAGCATTAAATATCGCGTGGATTAAATTGTCTTTATGATGCAATGTATTTGATGATAATGTCTAACATGAATTAAGGGTCTTGCTGTCATCATCCTGGAAGATATCTGAGGTGGATTTTGCCATCCAAATAATCTCTCCTTCATCCTCATTTCCTGATATAACAAGCAACATATTTCCTTTCTCAACATCAATTATAGGATCGAATGTTTGCTTTCACTTGTTGCACTTGGGTCCAAGATATACTGGTTCATCTGTCACATTATCAAAATCCCCATCCATAATACTTGATATTGCATGGAGTGCATTACCATCAACTTTAACATTTTGCCTCGTCTTGGGCCAAAAATCATAAGAAGAAGAATCAGTTTCATCCAAGGGTGTATGGTCATTGTAGATTCCATCTATTGCATCAAGAACTCGTTTCCAATAATCTATTTTTTTTCCATTCATCTATAACAATTGGTGAATTCTCATTGCCAATAGTCTCTTTCCACATTTTTATGTATGATGTTATTCTTTCCTTTAGTTCTTTTAAATAAACATCATTGTCTTTGGGATGTAAGAAAGATGGCTTCCATGTGGGAAATATAGGTCGATCTTCATCATCTATATTCCACAACTCAACTGGTTATGACCACTCAATGTCTCTGATGGATTATTTATACCTCATAACTGGAACATCATTGAGTACAAGAAATTGGAAGCACTGGACATTAAAATGTCCAAATAGTGCATTTTCCCCTCCTTGATGTACCCATTAAGAAAACTTTTGAAGTCATACACTTTGTCAATAAGTTTAGGTGGAAATGTCCATTTTTCTTCTATTGTGCGATATGTATCCATCCTCTCATGTAAAGAATATATATCTTTACTTTTCAAGTTGGAAGACATTCTTCCATAGGTTCCATCTATGCCTTCATGGGTGTGCCCCACAAGCAAGAACCCAACCTCAATAGTGATGAAGACACCAAGTGCACTTAATAGTGATAGAAACATGAAAACATAACAATTCTTACTATCACTAGCTGCATTGTCCAACTGTAACAACAAATGTGGAGGAAGAGGTTTAAAATCAAGATTTTGATTTTTTGAGCTTCCATTTAAAAATAGAAAAGAATCCTTGTACACTCTACATTTTGAGTAAATAGAGTTTTAAAGTAATACATTTGAAAGTGGGTTTCCTGAACTTCCACTCTCATAAAGCAAATCACCATACATATCAAGGTGTGGGTATTCAAGGTCCCTCGAGCACTTTGCAAGATATTTAATGGTAAATTGTGATCCCATGTGTACAAATGGTAGGGAGAAATGACCAAAACCTCTTGTGCTATGCCCATGCGTTAACATACCTATCAACGACAAACCCAAGTTTGTTCCTAGAACAGATTTTGATTTGACATGTAATCTTGGGATTGAAGTCTTTGCTTTGTCCATTTTATCATGGATAATGCTCAAGTATTCCTTTGGATACCGCTCTGACATAATTTCATGGGAATAGTAGCAATATCTTCCACACATAACAATCTTGTTATGTTTCTTCAGTCTAGCTCGTTCCTTTTCTTCCAGCTCTTTTGTAGTCGTTGTCTTCATTTGTGCTTTCAACACAATACATTTACTAAAGTTAGTGTTCTTTGAGAATGCCACATCTGGAAAATGAGTATTCCAAATCTTGCTCATTGTTGGTTGTGATATTGATGGAAAATTGAGCTCTTGAAGAGCCTCATTGATCTCTTTTAATAAAGAAATTTGGGTGTATGTTGATGGTAGCAATCTTAAAGGAGCAGACGTTCCATCTTCTTCAACTTGTCGTGTTTGGTTTGGTGAAAAATATGAATTATCCATTACAATTTTGTGCAATATTTATATGGTTGCAACAGTATGTGCACATGGTTTGCATTTGTTGGTGTTACCATGAATTCCATTGACATGTCCTTGTTGGAAATTTTGTTGGTAAGTATAGAAGGTGATTTGAGGATTATTATGTATCATGTACCATGATTTCTTACAAATAATATCTCCATTAAACCTCATGTCCACTGCCAAAAGTCAGATTTCTCTCTTCATCTCTCTGTATTTGAAAGTTTCCAACTTTTTCTGTAGCCACAACTCGTTTAATTGTTTTATATGGCCTCGTTACGTGCATAGCAATTAAGACTGGTTCTTTTTCAATATAAATATCACCATCCCATGTGTTTAAGGGACTTGTGTCCTCTATAAGATCCCATACCACCATTTCCTTGGGTTCCTCCTTGAAATTTTCATTCACCCTTAAAATCTCACCTTCATTGTCCACCAACTCATTTATTTTCCATCTAGCCAAACAATGTATAGACTATCCCCAATCCTACATCTTTCACAATTTATTTCTATGCCTTCCACAAAAACAATGAATTCCTTTTCACCTAACATTTCACCCTCAACAATGTCATCCTCACGGACATTAGCTATGATCCCTTTGGAAATGCACATGCTTGTTCCCATGCATTCATGTGTAAGAGAAACCTTTTTACATGTGAATGTAAGCCTATCTTAGGGAGTATCTACTGGATGATCATGACAATGAGGTTCCAAATATGATTCTGGCCAAATCTCATAAGATCTCAATGCACCCCTAGTTTATTCTCAAATCCTGTTGGATGTGGCAAAAGAGCATCATGTTCTAACACCTTCTCAATGTTTTTTTTTTTTGACTAAAACATAGGAGTAGATTATAAAGAGACCGGTAAACCAGCTACCGCGTGCTTTGATAGGGGTGCATAGAGCCTTAGCTTAGTTGGATTATAATTCAAAATGGATCTAGGATCCAATGCTTCCAACGGGTAGAAAACAGAGGTTAAAGAGAGGGGGAAACGAATATTTAACATAAAAGAAGAATATTGCTTGACACAAAAACTACAGACATTCTTCAGACTGCTGTTCATTTGTCCATTTTAGATTTCAGATTTGCAATAGCGGATTCCAGAGCACTTATTCGATTACCAAAATTTCCATGGACATTTGTAATGTCCTTGAAATTTGTTTGAGAATCTTCCTTGAAGTTTTCCAGCTTTTCATTTGAGTCTTCGTGATCTGCTCTTAGTTTTCTAAGGTATTCATTGATGAGATCCCATGATTTCTCCCCCGCCTGGTTGGACTCTTGCAGGAGTTTATCTTGCTGATCAAGCCGTGCTCTGAGCCTTCCCAATGAAGTCTCCAAAGAGTCAATCTTTTCTTCAACTGTGGGGCCAGTTTCTGAAGAGGAAGCCATATCAATCAGCGAGAAAGGAGATATCCGAGCAGTATTAGATCATGAGAAGGATTGCAGGCGCTTCAACAAAACTAGCTTTGGCTTTCCAAGATGTAGAAACTCCTCTGTGAGTTCAGCTTCGTTTCTGGAGAGGATGAAGAGATAAGTTCTCAATAAATAACAATCTGGCGTGGTAGTGCAGTCACGAGTCCTCCTCCTTCTGCGATTTTGCTTAGATCTCCTGGAAGAGAGTTGAGAAAAACATGTTTCAAAACCTATTCTTTAAGCGATTTGTGATCGATTTCCTGTCAGTAAATGAGGAATAACAAGGATCATATCTCTTCCTTTTGCGATTTGGCATATCATTCCTGTCAGTGTAAGAGGAGGAACGTGGGTCACGTTTTCTTGGCAGGGCAGAGGAGCACGCTGGCATTTGAAAAGTAATCTTCAGGATCTATGGAATGTCACTTCTGTCTTCAACTCCATCATTAACTAAGACCCCTCTTCCCAGGAGAGTCCCATGGTTTGCTGCTTTGTCAGCCAACAAATTTAGTGCCCGTAGCACATGGTAAAAACTTATTGTTTGAAAATTTTTGCTTAAGTAGTGTATTTTCTGATAAATTTGAGCCAACCTGAGATGCGTAGGTCGTTTCTTCCGGTTTAGAGCAAGAATCAACATTCTAGAGTCCCCAAAGACCGACAACTTGATGATTCTTTTGGACAGGGCAATCTTTAGACCCTGTAGAAGTCCACAAAATTTGGCAATATTGTTTGATTCAATACCGAGTCCCCAAGAGTAGCTACTGATCATATTTCCATTAGCCAAGCTGATCACTCCCCCGCAACTAGCTTGGCTTGGATTTCCCTTTGTAGCACCGTCGAAGAAGAGACAGTGATTGTTCAGCAAAGACTTCCAGCTGATAAAATTAGTTTCCTCAAGCCTAATTTCCCAATGGGCTGGTTGAGGCAGAATAGGCTAGGGTCTATTCTGAAGGTTGGATATGATCAAGCTCAGCCACTGCGACTCTTCTGGCAGTAGATAGCTAGAATCATTCAGATTATGCTCCAAAACTTCCCCAAGAACTGCTCTGGCTTGGATGGCAATTTTATCAGGCTGACTTTCATGATCCCTAAAAATACGGTTGTTTCTTTCTATCCATAGCTTCCAGCAAATGGATTTTGGGAACCAGTTCCAGGTTGTTCGGAGAAGAGGCTTCTTTGACAGTTGAAAAGGTGACAGATTCATCCAATTTGAGAGCATCCCTTGAATAGTTTCTGGTAGATTTATTCCCAGATTTAGTCTCAAAGCTTTGGTCCACACCTTTTTGGAGAATCGACAGCCCAGAATGATATCATCAGCGGTTTCTTCCTCACTTTTGCATAGAGGGCAGCGGGTAGGGCCTTCCATTCCTCATTTCTTTAGATTTTCCCCTGAAAGAATGCTCTTGTGGGCAAGAGTCCAACAAAAAAAGTCAATTTTTGGAATGAAGGGCTTTGACCAAAGATACTTCCAGACCACCGGATTGGGGGAAACTGAAGGGATTGCTTGACTGATCTTGTAGCCTTCTGAAGTTGAGTAATTCCCTGATATATTTCCCCACCCTCTTCTATCTCTAAGATTTTTTTTAATAGGAGCTTTGCCTTGGAGGAGGTTAGTAAAAATTTCAGCTTCTTTAGCAAGATCAGGAGGGGGGTCACCAAGGGCCTAGCCTATCCAGAGGTTGTCATCCCAAGCTGATAGGTCCCACAGTGTGGTGACTCCTTTAGCCAAGAGCCAAAGCTTGATGTTGTCAACTTCCGAGCATAACCCCAGAGGAGGTTCCCCAAGGATTGAGTCTTCCCACACTTTAATTTTCTTCCCATTCCCCGGAATCTAGTAAAGGTTCCTTTTGAACATATCCAGCGCTTTAATACAAAGTTTATAAACAGGAGATCCTTTTCTGTTTGGAGGTTGCATGTCCAGGCACCTCTGCTTTGTTCCAGGAAAATATTTTTTGTGGAGAGCTTTCTTACTCCAGCTATCTTTCCCTGTGATCATCTGCCATAGTAGCTTTGCTCCTAGAGCAAGATTTTGGTTGTGTAAACTCTGAATTTGAAGCCCTCCTTCATCACGTGGCTTTGTGATCTTATCCCAGCTGACAAGGTGGAGTTTTTTTGCATTCCTTTTGCCCCCTTCCCAAATGAATTTCTTCAGAAGTCCTTCTATCTTTCGGATTGCTGAACTTGGAGCAAGCAAGATTGAGGACTGATAAATTGGCATGCTGTTGAGAACTGCTTTTATAAGAGTTGTATTCCCTGCCAGGTTGAGCCAGTTTGCATTCCATCTTTGGATTTTGTCTTTAATTTTGTCTATAGTAGGCTCCCAATAAGCTAGTTTGATTTTGATTTTGCAGATTGGCATGCCCAGGTAAAGGAAATTGTCCCAATTCATAGTGCCTTCCATTCCAAGCGCTCTTGCTATTTCCCCTAGCTCTCTTGCTGAGCACTTCCAGCTGAATATTTTACTTTTCTGAAAATTTATTTTGCTGCTGGATACCTTTTTGTATATGTCCAGCTCATGTTTAAATTGTTCAGCTGAATGGGAGTTTGCTCCCCCTAGCAAAAGAGTGTCATCAGCAAATTGCGCATGGTTTATGTCACGTACATTGTTCGCTATTCTTAGACCTGGCAACGTGTGGATGTCCTAACTGAGATTGAGTTGAAATTTGAGCATTGACGCTTGAATGGCATAGAGAAGAGGGGACAGCGGTCAGACCTGTCTTAGGCCTCTGGAGGCTTTGAAGAAATTTGTTGGCCTGCCATTGACTAGTGGGGCTATCCATGGATCACCCATGCAGCCTTTGATCCAGCTTATAAAGGCTTGTGAGAAGCCAAATTTTGACATAACAACAAATAGAGAATCATGTCTTACATGATCGAAAGCATTAGCTAAATCAAGTTTAATGGCCATACCTTTTTCGTTTCGCTGAAAGCTTGAATGGATTGCTTCTTGGACGAGAATGATGTTGTCGAGAATTTTCCTGCCTTTGATGAATCCACCTTGGTTTTCTGGAATAATCCTTGGCAGAAATCTTTTTAGTCTGGTGGCTATAATCTTGGTGATAATCTTGTACCCTGTGTTACACAAAGAGATCATCCTGAATCTATTGAAGGAGTTGGCACCTTTTTCTTTTGGGATCAGAGCAAGGAAGGAGGAATTTGTGCTACCACCTAATTTGTTGACCTTTTGAGAATATCGGATCATTTTTAAGAGATCATACTTAATTATTGACCAGCAGCCAGTGAAGAATCTAGTAGTGAAGCCATCCGGACCAGGGGCGCTATCAGGATTCATGAGCTCTAGGACATCTTTCAACTCATTCATAGTGACTGGGGAAATATGGAAGTTATTTTCCTCAAGTTTGATAAGATGAGGGATGAGGTTGAAAGGATGGGCGAGGGTGTCAAGCGGGTCCTCTATGGGAGCTGTAAATAGCTCTTTGAATGTATCCTCATCATCCTTCTTTATGCCCTCAAAATCATTGATCAGCTCTCCTTGAAAAATTATTTCAGAGATCGCTTTGTAGTTCTTTCGAGCTTCAGCTTGCTTATGGAAGTACTTAGTGTTTTTGTCCCCACTTAGAAGCTAGAGGTTGCAGGATTTTTGCCTCCAATATTCTTCTTCCAGCCTACAGGCTGAATGGAAAGCTTTCTGCTGGTTCTCTTCCTTTCTTAGGTGGCATTCCGAGACGGGGTTGGATTCCATGAGAGTTTGGTGAGCTTCCAGCTCGGCTTGAGCCACTTTCCTTTTTGAGGTGGGGGAGGTAATGCATCTTGCCCAATATTTCAAATCAATTTTAAGATTCTTTATTTTTGCTTCCCAGATGAAGGATGGTGATCCTTTTATTTGTGTTGCCCAGGAGTCAGAGACTACTTGCATAAAGTCCGCCTGATGGAACCAGAGAGGGCTGAAATGGAAGGGAATCGGGCCAAGGTTTTGGTCAATAGCCAATTCAAGAAGGATGGGCTTATGGTCCAAGGTGCTGTGAGGTAGGATTTTTGAATAGGCTAGGAGGCCCAAATAGAGAAAGGATGAGTGGAAAAGGAACCTATCCAGCCTGGCTGCAACATGGCCGGGACCAATTCGCTTGTTTGACCATGTAAACTTTCCTTTGACAGGTTTAATGTCATTCAGATCCCAACCAAGAATTAAGTCTTCAACCCATTCCCTCGATGGATCTCTCACCAGAATTCCACTTTTTTTCTCGTTGGCAGCCAGAGTGACATTCAAGTCACCTGCTACTATGATATTCTCTAACTGATGCAAGTTGAGGAAGGATTCAAGCATATTCCAACAATATTTTTTTTCCGAATAAACAGCAGGGACATAGAGATTGAAAAGACTTACAATTTGGCCAGAGTATTTGTGGATGAGTTTTGTGAACACCTAGTGCAGCGTTCGTTCCTCATCTTCAAGATCATACAGGATGGCATCCCAAAAGGTGGCAATGCCTCCAGATGCGCCTCTAGAATTGTTGCCTATACCAGGCCCTTTTTTCCAGAATTTATTTCCAGCTTGGAGGGTAGCCGTTTCCTCCATTTTTGTTTCCTGGACTAGCAGAATCTCCGGCTTATGGATATGAACCAAGTCTTTCATTGCTTCTTCTTTTAAAGCCGATCCAAGGCCTCTGCAATTCTAGGAAATGTACCGTATTAATTACTTTGATTGGGGTTGGCCCCTTTTGAGGCCGGTACAGTTCCTTTTTTGGATCTGGTGTTCATAATGCCTTTTAGGGTCTTTTGTGATCCATCTAGGATTGCTAGGTAAGTTGCTTCCTCTCTTTTCTTTTTCTTTGATTTCCTTCCTCTTGGATTTTTGATGGGGGTTGCATGCAGGCTGCTTGATGAGGAACCCTCGTCTGATTCTTCATCCAGGTCTGTTTCTAATTGAGGGTCTGCGCTAGCTTCTTTGCAGGATCTTGGCGCCTCAGTGGCCATCAAAAATCCCGGATCTCGATGGGGTATTTCCCCAGGCTCCAGCGATTATACGTCCTCTCTATTGCCTGGCTGATTTCCTTTGGATTGCTTTTATTGCTTTCAGCGGTTGGTTCTTTCCTGGCTGGCTCGTTGACCTTCTGAAGTTCTTCATCATTTGGAATGATAGTTGGGGCACTGTTTGTGGCTTCCTAGTTCATTTTTGTTGAGCTGGACGTATGATTTTGCATGCCCACTTCAGCATTTTTTCCATTACTTTTGCCAGTTGTTTTCCCCTTTTTAACAGTTTTCCATCCTTCTCCCTCTTCAGGAGCTTGATTTTTGGGGCAATTTCTCTGGAAGTGACCGTGTTCATGGCAGAGTCGGAATTTGAATGGTAATTGTTCGTAATCCAACTTTTGGTAGTGGTGCCAATCTCCAATTTTAGTTTCACTGCCTCTGGTATCCCTGCTTTGAGATCGACTTCTACACAAATTCTAGCACAAGAGTATTGACCCTTGTTTTCGGCTTTATCGATGTATCTTCCGAGAGCATTTCCAACTTTTTCAAGGGTTTGTATATTCCAGCAGTGTACTGGTAGATTTGGGAGTCTAACCCACACTGGAAATTCTTTCGGCACATCCACTTCTGCATTGAAGTCTGGGGTCCATCTATTGAGATACAGACCCTGGGTGCCCATGAAGTACGGGCCGTTTCTGAATATGAGATCTTGGTCTTCTTTTGCTATGAATTCGAAGATGAAGAACCCTGGTCCAACAGGGTAGCAGGTTACACTGTTCTTGAGCTGAGGCCTCCAATTCCTTTGGATCCAGTCATCTGTTGTTCTTGTTGAAGGCCAAAGCCCCATGAACTGGCCTACCAACCCTCGCTCCGCCAAAGCTAGAGCAATCTTGATGGGTTGTTCGGGTGGGAGGTCGATTTCAGGAATGGCTTCCAGTTTTTTGATGAACTTCGGAATTGACGAAGCCACTGGTTTGAATCCCGGAGATTTGAGTAACTGATGGAAGGCTTCTGCAGGAGATGAAGGGGCAGAGGGAGGGGAAATCCCTCCCCCAGGCGTAGCCATGAGATGACATGAGGCATTAAACTACTCAGCGCCGGTGGCACAACTCCCACTCCTTGATCTCAATCCAAGTCTTTGTCTCATGTATTGTTATTGTATCACCTTCTCAATGTTAACCACTATGGATCATTTATTTATCATCCTTCCATGCACCTTATGACCAATCTTTGTATTGAATATGGAGCCTTCACCCACCTTCACTCCACATTGCAAAATATCTACCTTGTCTCCAATAGAAAATGCAGAAGAGACATTTGCACATATACAACAAATTAAACAAACTTAGTATTTGCTCAAAATAAACAAGCAATGTACTATAAAAAACACTTAACATGTTCTTCAAGATTTTGATTTACCTTTGTTATGCCTCAAATATATGATCTTCCATGGATATAAGTCCCCTTCATCAACATATTCCACAATCAAATGTGGTTCAATGACATCAATTATCAAAACCATAACATATCCTACATTAAGCCTTTCTCCACCATAATGAGTTGTAGTCCCTATAGATTCAACCCTTCCTAGTCCAATAACTTCACCATTAATTAGGAGGTCAACATAGTCCCCTCTTGTCAAAATTATATTTTCCATTGTAACTCCTCCCAGTTTCTATAACACATTTGAATTGTAGTTTGTAATTAAGGTTAAACCATAGGAAGTGTATGTTCAAAAAAGTAATATACTTGCAATCATTCGAAACAATAGGGTAGCCGTTTTGTATGCCATGAAACATTGTTCCCCTACATCTTGTGTGCGTTAGCAAAAGGGAATTTACATATAAATTACATAAAATATATATGAAGAGATAACAATAAGAGATCCAAGAAGTATTAGAAAATGACAGATATTAACTCAGATAAAACCACTAGATTCCTATTTGACTTTGGACATGGCACTTGTATTATTGATGTGTGTGTATGAATGTGCTGAAAATCTAGCTAGAGTTAGCTTTCGTTCTTAAAACATTGCACGATGAATGAAAGTTAATCTGTGTTAGTTTTCATAATGTAGTTTTCCATCTAACAGAACCATATTGTCATCAATCACATTACACCACAATGGAAATCTAAATGGAGTTCATTTTCATTCATAAAACATTGCATGGTGACTAAAAGCTAATTTGTGTTAGTTTTCATAAGGTAGTTTTCCATCTAACACAACCACATTATCATAAAATACATTACACCATAATGGAAATCTAGTGTAGTTAGCTTCTTTCTAATAGCATGGCATGGTGAGTGAAATATAATGTGCGATAGCTTTCATAAGAAATTTTTTTATTTAACACAACTACATTGTCATCAATCACATTGCACCACGATGGAAATCTAGCTGGAGTTACTTTTCATTCTTAAAACATTGCATGGTTAGTGAAAGCTAAAGTGTGTTACTTTTTATAAGGTAGTTTTGCATAACACCATGATAGAAATCTAGCTAAAGTTAGTTTTCATCCTTAAATCATTGCACGATGAGTGAAATCTAATGTGTTAGCTTTCAAAATGTAGTTTCCATCCAACACAACCACGTTGTCATCAATCACAATGCACCATGATGGAAATCTAGTTGGAGTTGGCTTTCATAAGATAGTATTCCATCTAACACAACCACATTGTCATCAAATACATTACACCGTGATGGAAATCTAGTTGGAGTTAGCTTTCCTCCTGACAACATGGCACGATGAATGAAAGATTGTGTGTGTTCGCTCATTACACCATCATGAAAATCTGGATGGAATTAGTTTTCTATCTAACACAACCACATTGTCACATTGCACCCTGATGGAAATCCAGTTGGAGTTAGCTTTTGACCTTAAATCATTGCACAATGAGTGAAATCTAATGTGTTAGCTTTCATAATATAGTTTTCCATTTAGCACAACCACATTGTCATCAATCAAAATGCACAATGTTGAAAATCTAACTAGAGTTAGTTTTCGTTCTTAAAACGTTGCATGGTAAGTGAAAACTAATGTTTGTTAGCTTTCGTAAGGTAGTTTTACATCTAACACAACCACATTGTCATCAAATACATTACACCATGATACAAATCTAGCTGGCGTTAGATTTCCTTCTAACAACATGGTACGATAAGTGAAAGCTAATGTGTGTTAGCTTTCATAAGATAGTTTTTCATCTAACACAACCACATTGTCATCGATCATATTGCTCCATGATGGAAATATAGTTGGAGTTAGCTTTCATCCTTAAATCATTGCACGGTGAGTGAAATATAATGTGTATTGGATTTCATAATGTAGTTTTTCATCTAGCACAACCACATTGTCATGAATCATAATGCACCATGATGCAAATCTACCTAGAGTTAGCTTTTGTTCTTAAAACATTGCACGGTGAATAAAGCTAATGTCTTTTAGCTTTCATAAGGTAGTTTTCCATCTAACACAGCCACATTGCTATCAAATACATTACACCATGATGGAAATCTAGCTGAAGTTAGCTTCCTTTTAACAACATGGAACTATAAGCAAAAACTTATGTGTCTTAGCTCATTAGACCATGATAGAAATCTAGCTAGAGTTAGCTTTCATTTTAACAACATGGCACGATGAGTGAAAGCTAATGTGTATTATCTTTCATAAGGTATTTTTCCATCTAATACAACCACATTGTTATGAAATACATTACACCATGATGAAAATATAGCTAGAGTTAGCTTTCATTTTAACAACATGGCACGATGAGTGAAAGCTAATGTGTATTATCTTTCATAAGGTATTTTTCCATCTAACACAACCACATTGTTATGAAATACATTACACCATGATGAAAATATAGCTAGAGTTAACTTTCATTCTAACAACATGGAACTATAAGGGAAAGCTTATGTATGTTAGCTCATTACACCATGATGAAAATCTAGCAGGAGTTAACTTTTATTTTAACAACATGGCACGATGAGTGAAAGTTAGCGTGTGTTAGTTAGCTTTCATAAGGTAGTTTTCCATGTAACACAATCACATTGTCATCAAGCACATTGCACCGAGTTGGAAATCTAGCTAGAGTTAACTTTCATCCTTAAATCGTTGCACGGTGAGTGAAATATAATGTGCGTAAACTTTCATACTGTATTTTTATATCTAGCATAACCACATTGTCATCAATCACAATGCACCATGATGGAAATGTAGCTGAAGTTAGCTTTCATTCTTAAAACATTGCACGGTGAGTAAAGCTAATGTCTGTTAGTATTCATAAGGTAGTTTTCCATCTAACACAATGAAATTATCATCAAATACATTACACCATGATAGAAACCTAGCTGGAGTTAGCTTTCCTTCTAACAACATGGCACTATAAGGGAAAGCGTATGTGTGTTAGGACATTACACCATGATGGAAATCTAGTTGGAGTTAGCTTTCCTTTTAACATGGCATGATGAGTGAAAGCTAATGTGTGTTAGCTTTCATAAGGTAGTTTTCCATGTAACACGACCAAATTGTCATCAATTACATTGAGCTGTGTTGGAAAATCTAGCTGAAGTTAGCTTTCATCCTTAAATCGTTGTACGGTGAGTAAAATCTAATGTGTGTAAGTTTTCATAGTGTAGTTTTCCATCTAGCACAACCACATTTTCATCAACCACGGTGCACCATGATGAAAATCTAGCTGGAGTTAGCTTTCATTCTTAAAACATTGTATGGTGAGTAAAAGTAGATGTGTGTTAGCTTTCACAAGGTAGTTTTTCATCTAACACTGCCACATTGTCATCAACTGTATTACACCATGATGAAAATCTAAGTGGAGTTAGCTTTCCTTCTAACATGGCACTATGAGTGAAAGTTTATGTGTGTTAACTCATTACACCATTATGAAAATCTAGTTGGAGTTAGCTTTCTTTTTAACAACATGACACGATGAGTGAAAGCTAATGTGTGTTAGCTTTCATAAGGTAGTTTTTCATCTAACACAACCACATTGTCATATCGCACCATCATGAAAATCTAGCTGGAGTTATCTTTAACCCTTAAATAATTGCACGATGAGTGAAATCTAATGTGTGTTAGCTTTCATAATGTAGTTTTTAATTTAGCACAACCACATTGTCATCAATCAAAATGCACCATGTTGAAAATCTAACTACAATTATCTTTCGTTCTTAAAATGTTGCACGGTGAGTAATAGCTAATGTGTGTTAGCTTTCGCAAGGTAGTTTTCCATCTAACACAACCACATTATCATCAAATACATTACACCATGATGCAAATCTAGCTGGAGTTAGCTTTCTATCTAACAACATGGCACGATGAGTAAAAGATAATGTGTGTTGGCTTTCATAAGGTAGTTTTCCATCTAACACAACCACATCGTCATTGATCACATTGCACCGTGATGGAAATCTAGCTATAGTTAGCTTTCGTCCTTAAATCATTGCACAATGAGTGAATTGTAATGTGTGTTAGCTTTCATAATGTAGTTTTTCATCTAGCACAACCACATTGTTATCAATCACAATGTACCATGATGGAAATCTAGCTAGAGTTAGCTTTCGTTCTTAAAACATTGCACGATCAGTAAAGCTAAAGTCGGTAAGCTTTCATACGGTAGTTTTACATCTACCACAGCCACATTGTTATCAAATACATTACACCATGATGGAAATCTAGCTGGAGTTAGCTTTCCTTCTAACAACATGGCACTATAAGGAAAAGCTTATGTGTGTTAGCTCATTACACCATGATGGAAATCTAGCTGGAGTTAGCTTTCCTTCTAACAACATGGCACTATAAGGAAAAGCTTATGTGTGTTAGCTCATTACACCATGATGGAAATCTAGCTTGAGTTAGCTATTTTTTTAACAACATGGCACGATGAGTGAAATCTAATGTGTGTTAGCTTTCATAAGGTAGTTTTCCATGTAACACAACCACATTGTCATCAAGCACATTGCACCGTGTTGGAAATCTAGCTGGAGTTAGCTTTCATCCTTAAATCGTTGCACGATGAGTGAAATCTAATGTGTGTAAGCTTTCATAGTGTATTTTTCCATCTAGCACAACCACATTGTCATCAATCACAATGCACCATGATGTAAATCTAGTTGGAGTTAGCTTTCATTCTTAAAACATTGCACGGTGAGTAAAGCTAATGTTTTTTAGCTTTCATAAGGTAGTTTTTCATCTAACACAGCCACATTGTCATCAAATACATTACACCATGATGAAAATCTAGCTAGACTTAGCTTTCATAAGGTAGTTTTCCATGTAACACAGCCACATTGTCATCAAGAACATTGCACCATGTTGGAAATCTAGCTGGAGTTATCTTTCATCCTTAAATCATTGCACGGTGAGTGAAATCTAATGTGTGTAAGCTTCATAGTGTATTTATCCATCTAGCACAACCACATTGTCATCAAACACAATGCACCATGATGGAAATCTAGCTGGGCTTAGCTTTCGTTCTTAAAACATTGCACGGTGAGTAAAGCTAATGTCTGTTAGCTTTCATAAGGTATTTTTCCATTTAACATAGCCACTTTGTCATCAAATACATTACACCATGATGGAAACCTATCTAGAGTTAGCTTTCCTTCTAACAACGTGGCACTATAAGGGAAAGCTTGTGTGTGTTAGCTCATTACACCATGATGGAAATCTAGCTGGAGTTAGCTTTCATTTTAACAACATGGCACGATAAGTGAAACCTAATGTGTGTTAGCATTCATAAGGTAGTTTTCCATGTAACACAACCACATTGTCATCAATCACATTGCGTTGTGTTGGAAATCTAGTTGAAGCTAGCTTTCATCCTTAAATTGTTGCATGGTGAGTGAAATATAATGTGTGTAAGCTTTCATAGTGTAGTTTCCCATCTAGCACAGACACATTGTCATCAATCACAATACACCATGGTGTAAATCTAGCTAGAGTTAGCTTTCATTCTTAAAACATTGCACGATGAGTAAAAGCTAATGTGTGTTAGCTTTCATAAGATAGTTTTCCATCTTACACTGCCATATTGTCATCAAATACATTACACCATGATGGAAATCTAGCTAGAGTTAGCTTTCCTTCTAACATGGCACTATGAGCAAAAGCTTATGTGTGTTAGCTCATTACACTATTATGAAAATCTAGCTGGAGTTAGCTTTCTTTTTAACAGCATGGCATGATGAGTGAACTTATCATGGGCCAAGTGGTTTTCTCATTATGTCAATAGTTTTCTCGGTTGTAGGACAATAATAAAGGAAAATGACTTGATTATCAACCAACTATCTGATGTAATTGTGATGAACTTCAATATGCTTAGTTATGGCATGATAGACTGAATTTTTCGCCATTTTGAGAGCACTCTGATTGTCGCAGAAAAGTGAGGTTAGCACTGCTTGGTCAAGTTGAAGATCGACTAATATCTTCGTAACCACATTGCCTCACAACCTGTACTGAAGTTTGCCTTGTATTTTATGTCAATGGAGGATAAGGAAACTGTAGGTTGTAGCTTACTTTGCCATGAAATTACCTTCCTAAACCAAGAGTGAACACATAACCTGTTTTTGACTTCCTTCTATCAACTGATCCAGCCCAATTGAAATCAATATGCTCTGCTAGCATGGAGTCAACAAATATTTGATATAGAATTCCAAAGTCAAGGGCCCCTTTGAATATTGACCGACTCATTTTGCAACTTGCCAATGTAACTCTTCAGGATTAGATATGAATTGAGAAAGAGACAAAGCACTGCAAAACATAGATCTGATTGGGTGGTAGTCATATAAATCAAACTATCAACCAATTGCCAATACAATGACTCGTTGACTAGTGGTGAGTTTGTGTAAGCTGAGAGTTTTATGCCAACTTATATAGGTGTAGATGTAGGATTACATTCATTCATTCTGAATATTTTGAAGAGTGCTTTGGCATACTTGACTTGTGATAAAAAGATAGTGTGCTTAGATAGCAAAAATTCTACACCTAAACAAAAATGAAGCAGGCTTTAATCAGTAATTTCAAAAATAGATCAAATATCAAATTTCACTTGTTGAATCTTGGTGGAACTGCTTTTGGTGATGGGAATACCATCAACATAGACAAAATAAGATCACTATATCATCATCACTGTTTTTGATGTAGCACGTGGGTTCATAATATGTTTTTCTAATTCTAGAATCTCTAAGGTATTGATCAAGTTTGAAATACCAGGCTTGAGGATCCTGCTTGAGTCCATACAAGGAATTTACCAACCAACAAACCAGATGTTTCTTTCCAAAAAAATGAAACCCCTGCGGTTACATCGAGGCACTTTTAACATCCATCTCCATATCTTCCATCCAGAATGAGCAAAAATGGAGATAACTAGTCGAAAAGTTACCATTTTCGATGTGGTGGCAAAGGTTTCTTCACAGTCCACCCCTTCATCTTATGCATATCCTTTGGCGACAAGACAAACTTTGTATTCGTCCAAAGAACCATGTGATTTATATTTGACTTTAAAAATCCATTTACAACCAATTGCTTTCTTCCCTAGAGGAAATGTTGACAACAACCAAGTCTTGTTTTTCATCTATGCATCATATTTCACTGTCATAGTAGCCTCCGATTCAAGTTTTCCTTTGGATTCTTCAAATCTGATAGGTTCAAATACTTGGCATAAAAACAATAGAAGCTAGAGCAAAATTTACCTGCTCACTACCTTGCACAATTTGTTGCCTCAATCATGTAATATGTCCTTCTAGTGCCTTTGGCAACTCATCTTCTCAATATCCTTCCATCATGGTATAATACCACTTCCATTTCCTTTATTGGCCCTCTTGATCTTGCTGTGAAGATCAAGAATCCCTCTCTATTGTGAAGATTGAGAATCCCCCTCTTCTTCACCAAACCCCTCCTTGGAACTTGACTTCTCTGATGTTTCTGGCTCTGAGTCCTGTTTGATTTCACCACCAAAACTTGCTCTTGAACGAGGAACAATTTCCCATACACTACTTAGTACTATCCATAGATTTACCATTATCATAGAAGAATGATATTTTCTCATCTACAACATCTCTATTAATCACAATTTTGTTCGTAGATACATCCAGTTATTCATTAGTAACATTTTTTCTTGGGAATATTTTCAAAAGAAATACAACTACAAATACGGAAATCTCTTACAAAGGGTTTTATGCGTAACCATGAATCCTTAGGAGTGATATCCTACAAAATTTTACAAGGAGTTTTGTTAAGGGTGTAAACCACAGCATTCACTAATTTTTCCCAGTATGGCTATGGTACATTCTGGTTGTGCACCATGTGCTTTTCCATCTCCACAACTATCCCATTCCTCCTTTCCATGACTCCATTTTCATGTGGAGTGTATGGAGTGGTATACTACCTATGTATACCTTCCCTTTTGCAAAATTCTTTGAACTAAGTTGAAACAAACTCACCTCCATTATCAAAACTTAAAGCGTTGAGTTGTTTACTTGTTTGTTTCTCTACCAAAGCTTTTCATGTTACAAAATTTGAACAACAATTTGACTTGTTATTCATAAAACAAACCCTCATTTTCCTTGAATAGTCATCAACCAGTAGTAGGAAATACTTAGCTCCAGGTATTGTAGGTGGTTTCATTGGACCATGCAAATCAACATGTACTAGGTCCAAAACTCCTTTGGCTTGCCATGTTTTATTGTCAGTATCAAATGAAAGCCAATGTTGTTTTCATAATTGACAGCCTGCACATATCTCTAACAATCTTGCACATACCTCTAGCAATCTTGAATGGATGGAAGTCCATCAACCATATTAGTCTTATTAAGTACAAATAAATATTGATAACTTAAGTGTCCATACCTTTCATGCCAGAGTGCATTTGTATTCTCTACCACAGCTAGTGCATGTGCCTTTGTTTTTTTTAGATCAACCAGTCTATACAACCATTTTTCACCAATACAAACTATAGTCACCTTGTTATCACGAGATAAGTGACCATATATTTGCTTCCTTGAAAATTTACAAAAAGATTAGGGTTCCTAGTTATCTCATTAATAGACGTGATATTTTCTCATGTTAGGAACATATCGAACGTTTTTGAAAGTATAACTTAAAGTATTGTTCAATATGACATGAACAACCTCACATCCTCTGACACAGTGAGTCCATCCATCACCCAAAGCAACAGATTCACTATTACTCTTACCTTCAATGAAATTTACATACCAGTTTCTATGACACTTGTAGTGTGAGATGCACCTGAGTCGAATACCAGGCTATAGACTTAGTTGATTGATTATGTAATGCCACAAATGCAAAATCACTCACTGCTTCTTCTTCACATCTCTCGGCAACATTTGCATGCCTTGATTTCATTTGACCACGTGCCAAGTCAAATTTTTTTTTTGGCAATATCTCTTGAAGTGTCCAGGATTATTGCAGTAATAACATATGAGTTTGTTCTCTTTGATACATTGCTAGCATTTTTTTGTTTGTCTTTTCCTTTGAACTGTGCACTAAATGCACTCATTATAATGGATGGAGTTGATGCTTCTATTTGATCTAGCCTCCTTTCCTTCTGTACAAAAAAGTGTTAATAATTTCTCAAATGTAAGTTGTTGGTTCTCCCCAAGTAGATGTAAGGACTCAACAAATGAATCAAAGGATGGTGAAAAACTTTGCATCAACAAAGCAACCATATCCTCATCATCCACTGGCTTCTTAATAGAAAAAAATTGATCATTAAGATCCTTCAAGTGCAATAAATATTTAGAGACTGATCCTCCTTCCTGCAACTTGGAGGAAAAGTTAAAACAAAAGATTTTTAAAATACAATAATCACCCAACTTCTAATGCTTGATACTTATTTTGGAGATTTGTCCACAATACAGGTGCTACAATTGAATTTCTTACTTCTGGAACTAATGTGTCTGCCACTGACAGTTTGAGAAGCATAATTGCCTCTTTATGTCTTTTGTCATAGTTTTCTAGATAATTTGTTGGTCTGTATTCTTTACCTAAGATGGTTTGTTCAAGATCTCTAAATTCAATAATGGTCGGTATCTTATGACTACATAAACTGTAATTCTTTCCAATCAATTTTTCACACTTCGGAAATATTAAATGATGCTAACTAGACATTACTTATACAAATCAAAGAGTGAAGACTACAAATTAGCACAGGCTTACTACCACTGAGAGTACTCCATCCAATCAGTTTAGTAAACCTCCTTCATGTTGACAGCAGCTTTGAATTTCCACACAGTGGCTAGGCAATACTTCCACTCTCCAATTTGCAGTAGGTCATCAATCCTTCACACAATAGTTTCATGGTCAAGACCAAGGTGGTGGCTGATCCTCGATGAGCTTACTTTTATCATGAGGCTACACCAGAAGATCATAGCTGTTGGCCCAATGAAAACTCCTTGATTTAGTAGCATATCAGGTCGCAGCAGCTCTGAATATCTACTTGCCTATATCGAGATTACAGTAAGTAGATTTTGTAAACTTCAAAGTCTACCATCAATAGTAGAAATTCTATAAAATGTAGAACATGGTCAAGATTTACCCATGCTTTCATTCCTTTTAATATGCACCATGAGAGTCATACACCGGCTGCATACATGCAATAAGATTTAACCACGATTCTAGTGACTACAGGTGCCATGATCTCTTGGCAGATCATGTAAATTGCATCATAGAGATGTAATCACATATAGAGACCATAAAAATGAGATAAAATTAATTTGATCTAAGAATGACTTTGGTAGGGTAGGTAGGTCTTGTTACAATACTAAGGGGATTTTGAGAAAATAGATCTCACCGTAGCCTAGCTTCTCGAGTTTATTTCTACATTGTCATCGTAGACAGACATAAAAGAAAGAAAGCCAAGAAATAGTATAGGTTCAACATCAAATTTTGTAAAAGGTATAAGGTTATGAGGCCAATATGGCATTGTGAAAGGAAGGAAAACCAGATGGCATTGAATCTGCTAGGTGGTATTGTACAACAAGTTTAAGATTTCAAACGAACCCTAGCTCTACAATTTTGAATATCATTTTTTCCTAAATCATTTTCCTCTTCTTCAATGGCTTATACTATACTCTATCATTCAGAATTTTATTATCAGTCTGTTATTTTTACTTAGTATATTTTTCTAGTAGGGTTGTCAGGCAGATATTAAGGCAAGCCAACCAATGAAAAATGATAATAAGCTAGAAAATAGGACATGTCTTTGTAGCACTACGTGTCACATGTTCACATGTCAAACATGATGCTGGAGTGTCAAACATGCAAGGGACACGTGTCCTGGAAAAGACTAGGGCAAGGCAACCAATGATCAATGATAATAATCTAGGAAACATGACACGCCCTCTAGAATTAAATGGTGTTTTTGTGACAAATGACAATAAGCTAGGAAACATGACATGCCCTCTAGAATTAAATGGTGTTTTTGGGACAAATGATAATGAGCTAGGAAACATGAACGCCCTCTAGAAAGCTTATGTTGCTTTGTGACATGTACCTGCCATTTTGTAGTTGGTGTTTTTAGTTAGAGATGATCCTATAGGAACAGAATGATTTTCAGAATATAAGTATTCACTGAAACTTGATTAGCAAGTGATTGTGTGTGCGACAGAAGTTGTTTTTGCTCTGAGGAATTTCAGAATAGTCAAATTTAGAGTGTGTTGCTATTATTTAAATTGTGATAGTAGTAAGGTTTTCAATCACCAAGTCTTACTAGTAAGTAGTGAAATCAGATCTGTTTGGTGTGTTTAAATAGTGTTTTAAATATCTTCAATTTCTCCCAATATTTCCAGTTTCCTGAGTTTTTCAGGTTTCCAACGTTTCTGATATTTTCTGAGTTTCTCACATCCAAACTTATGCTTTCCAATAATTTCCCATATATTTATGATAATTTTGTTTCTGGACCCTCAACAATATATTCCACAAAAAAAATTTGCAACATTAACTTTATACTCTTAAGAACAACTCATCTATACATATTATGTTGGAAGGCAATCAAAGGTTTCATGGTAAACTTTTACTATGTGGAAACAAAGGATGCTTGTGATTTTTTTAATACAGTGCCGAGACAAAAAATTCTTGGGAAAGGAATTTCAAAATACAATGGATAAGGATAACCATGCTAAGCATGATCCAATAAACCAGGAGGCTATGATGTCGGTCAAACTCTCATTGACCAATGATATGTTCACTTAAGTACAAGACAGTGATGATGCTTTCAAAATTTGTGGGCATTAAAGTTTAAACATGTGTGAAACATCATATATATGTAAAGATTTTTTTCATAAAGAATTTCTTGTTTTCAATCAAGATTGAGGAAAAATAATCTCTTCAAGATCACTTCCTCAAAATCCAAGAATTTAAAAAACTTGAAAGCAATTGATAGAAAAACTAAAAAAGAAGATATGGCTTAATAATCACATTGAAAAGCCTATAACCTTCATATGAAGAATTTGTTGAAACCTTAAATATAACTTCTGGAGATGTTGATCTGACATTTGAGTGTTGAGTAATAGGTGGAAGAAGCAGTTCGGTAGCAGTAGTGTGAATGGAAATCGGAAGTGGCCTTAAAAGCATAGTTCAAAGGAAACGACAAGCATAAAGATAGCAGAAAGAGTGTTCATTTAGATACTCAGAAACGAAGGAAAGGTATAAGTGTTTTTATTGCGGAAAGCTAGGAAATAAGACCAAGATCTATTGGAATAGTGGTGGAAAAAAAGCACAGCCATGGGCATTCTTCCTAACATCAGTTTATTAGTCTGGGAAGAAATAAGCCAGTGTAGTTGAATTAAAGACGAAGAAGAATTTTATGTGTTTGTAAAAAGCAATTGAAGGAGTCATTGGGAACAAAACAGACTGGTAAATTGATTCAAGTTTCTAACAACATTTTACTAATAAGAAAGATTGGTATATCAATTTTGTTGAGGACAAATACGACTCTAAGTCTGTATTCTAATGGTGGAGAAAATGCAGAGTTGAGAAGTGGGCAAGTTCAGATGAGAGGTAAGAGTTTGCTATTTATGACGATGTCCCTGGTTCACAGAAAAAATTATTTTATGTTAGTTGGATAATGAAGCATAGCCCACAGTTCAATGTTTTCCTTCAGTAATAATCAAATTTTAATTGCTGACAAGAAGTGCAAGAAGATGATTTATAAGTGTCAAAGACTAGTGTTTTTTTCAACTGGTGGATGGTAAAAAGAGTTGGCAGTTAGCAGATCCATTATGCTTTATCTGTTCATTGTCATGAAGAGAGAAAGACACTTAAGGAGGGTGAAGAGGAGGCAATGAAGTAAAATGGTGCTTCCTCAAAGAAGTAAACACAAAACTTTGATATCTTGAAGCGCCAAGATGTTGAAACTTTGATATTTTGGAATAAAGTGCAGGCATCTTGCTCATCCAAAGCTTGTATTTGTTTTGAGAGATCAAATTTATGTAATGTGACCGTTACATGAAGGTGTTAGATATAATGGTCATAATTAGGACTTAGGCATACTTTAGACATGTAATAAAGTCTTGGATAGAGGCCTTATAATAGAGTGATGTAATCATGAATTACGACTATAGTCATTTAAAGATTAGGCATTTGGGAGTTACATAATGTAATCCTCCCCTCCTACAATGTAATTAGACAATGCATCACCAAATAAAGAAGAAATATAACCTGTCTTATTCTTTTGAGTACTCTTGTCTATAATCTTGTGTGTGTAAATCCAACAACATTTACTGACCAAAAGTACACCATCTGCAAAGTTTCAAATGCTCTCAAAATGAAAAACATGCTTAGAAAGGGTGCCAAAGTAGATTGAAAAGCCCTTTCAAACTCAATTGGTAAAGGCCTAGATTTTACATGAAATAATTAGAAACCTCTTGACCCAAATTTTATAAAACAAAAATACTCAAAACTCCAATGAAGTGATAGAAAAAATGCTGATATGGAAAAATCCTTCATAGGAAAAAGAGCATTGCAAAATCATCCATATAATTGGAACAAACGCATGATAGATACAATATGCTAGTCATAAAATCAATGCTAGCTAACTTGAAAAGCTAGAACTATGTGTGTTTCTAATGTTAGCGAGTTCTAATTTTTTTATGTAAACCAATGAACAATAGCAACATCAGTGAATTGTGAGATATACAATAAAAAGTTTCCAGTAATATATATCAACAAGCAACAATAAAAGCACATGTAAGGGATTAAGGTCCTGAAAAGCTTTACAATTGAAAGAGAAAACTAACCACAAAAATAATTGTCTTGAGAGCCTTCCGCTCGCCATTTTTTTGGCTTAAGTATCTTTCTTCCCTGTAGTATAATAGCAAGGAAAAATCCATACTCAGAAATGTATTTCCTTGCACTAGACAACTGTCAATGAAGACAATCCCCAGAATAACATAAAACACAGAAACTAACTACTTAAAAACTATCTTTTGCATAAATAGAAAAAATGAGAATATATATAACAACATATTTATATATAAACAAAAGCAGGGAGCAGATAAGTCATGCCATATTGGAAATGTACATATTTTGTAGGAGAAAAACAATTTGTGCACACCTAAAGCTGGGAATTCATATAGCTAAATTGAAAAGCTATAAGGAAGATAGCTAAAATAAAAATATATAAGGTAAATAATAGAAAGTCGATGAAAGCACAAGAGTAGAATGAATAGAATGAGGTGTTACTACGCAATATTTTTGAAATTAAGAAGTGGAAGACTAGTAGGATGCCACAAAATTTTCAACTACCATTAACTTCATAATAAAGTACCAACAAGATTGAAAATTCTGCAAATAAATAGAAAGCTAAAAGTACAAAATCTAGTAATGATGAGAATAAAAAAAACTCATCAAAGAAGAAAAGAAAGTACCAGGTTCATTTTGTGGGGGATTTCAAGAAGATTAAACCCCCAACCTTTAATGGGGAGACTAAGACTTGAGCTGAAGCAGAGGCTTGGCTCCTGGGGACGTTGAAAGATTTTAATGTTTGCGACTACTCCAATAATATGAAATCCCACATGGACATATAGAACCTGAATGGAAAAGCTAATATATGGTGGCAGGACCTAAAACTTGTTAAGGGACTAAAATGAAAAAATATAGAGTGGAAGGATTTCAAGAAATAGTATTTCAAGAAATAGTACATGTTTGAAAGTTAATTTGAAAAATAGACAAAAGGGTTCTATGAATTAAAATTAGGACAAATCTCCATGGAAGAGCTCATCAACAAGCCCTTGGAATTATTGTGGTATGTATCGTACATTGAGGATGACAAGGTAAAATTCAGTGTTTTTTGAGTTGTTTACCATTGCCGTATAAGGACATAATTGAAGTTGACAACCCCAAGACTCTTGAAGAAACATTGTAGAAAGCCATATCAAGCTATTAAAATTACAAGTAGATAGTTTTAACTCCAAGAGCATGGAAGGAAAAGAAACATGATATATTCAACCAATGTAAGAAAGGTTTCAAACTAGCACCTTTCAGGAGCATGAAGATAGCATATCGAGTGAACAATTACAAAAATCATCCAACAAATCCTGACAGTTTCATGAGTAAAAGGTCAAATGAGTAAGTTAAATGTCTTTTGAATTATTGGGGATGTGGTGAATGACACCTTTTAAGAAACTATCCAAAACAGAAAAATACTAACATGACAATGCACAATGTGCAATAGGCTACCAGAGTAAGTGACATTGGTAGAAGCATTCCAAAATATTATGTTGATCTAGAGAACAGACAGAAAGAACATCAATCAACAATGGTTTTTGTGTGGGCTTCTTGCTAGCTATTGAGGAATAGATTTGTGAAAGCTTG
The DNA here is from genome assembly GCA_001517045.1 of Pseudotsuga menziesii. Classification (NCBI taxonomy): domain Eukaryota; kingdom Viridiplantae; phylum Streptophyta; class Pinopsida; order Pinales; family Pinaceae; genus Pseudotsuga; species Pseudotsuga menziesii. Next base: position 283,358 of record LPNX010538462.1, read on the forward strand.
GAAGGGATATTAAAGGCTGTCATAGTTACGTTCAACCACCATTCGACAGCTGAATAAATAGGCTCTAAGCCCATTCTTGCTTGTTTTTATTTCCATGTGTTGTAAACTTGTATATTTTCTATGTTGAATGTTCTCTTCTCCAACTCTTATCCATTCCTCCTTCTCCCTCATTTACATCCTAGAATGTAAAAGTACTTTGTCTTTATTATGGCCTATTTTGTAAACATTATATGATAGTAAAGTTTGAACTTGAACTTTGAACCTACCTTTGAAATATTGACTGCATAGTACAACTCTTTGGTCATGAATATGATGTTCTGTTTCATTTTGTGGTTGATGGTTATCTATTACAATTTGTTAATATTTGTTGAAACATGAAAAGTTGACGTTGTGGTTTATCATTTGATAACATTATTATAACAGATAGATGATTGATGTTATATGTGTACTAAACGGTTACACTTTAATAATCACCATTAATCCAGTACTTAAAGATATTTTCTCGTGTTTTCTGAAACTAATTGACATTTTGCATGTTTATCTAGAATATGTATGCATCAAAATATATTAAAATATAATAATATAAAAAACATTCCCGAAAGCTTTTGAACATTGGCATTTCCCTCTCCTGCTTTGCTTTCACTCCCACTGGAATAGGTCTGTCCAAAGCATAAATGTGAAGCCCGTAAATTTTCCAAAAACTGTTTGTAGGAAATAGCAATCATGCCTTGGAAATTTGAACCATGGAAGTTATATTCTGTTCATTATCAGGAGAGTGCTTTCCATATACTTACTGAATAAGAGGCTTGTAGGTGTTTTGATAGAGATATCACAAATAAAGTGACTGGGAAGAATGTAAACAAGCTCCTTAATTTCTCATATGATATGATAAATACGAGAGTATACCAAATATATTCGAGACTCTCAGCTTGTTACTTCCAAGGATATAAAATATTCCAAAATTGCATGAGAGATTTGACCAACATTATACATATATAAGAGCCAACTAAAAAATTTACAAATTGTTAACCAATTTTCCATTAAAGCAATGCTAAACACAATGGCCACCTAGGGAGACTCATGAACAGTGTTCTTAATGCATGAGCAAAAATAGTTGCAAGATTTAGTTAAAATTAACTTGAATTGGCTAGATGTTGGACTCACCTTAGACAGGTTCATATAAACCATGCCAAAACAGGTTTGCTCATTCAAAAGGCATTCATGTATCTTTGAAAGGAAGTAAAAAGGAAAAAAATGGCTAGTGACAAAGCCAAATGGAATTATATTAGTGTAACTGGAAGAGGAACTCCCTTAGCTTTTGTCAATCTCAGAAATGACACAAAAGGTTTGGTCGTTCAATAAATATTGAAAACAGTGTTGACTTTCTTTTGTCTGAAATGAAAAAATGTGACCTAACAAACAACATAGACAGTGATTGTTGCACCACTACTAATGAAATTTATCTTGCTAACCAGGTATATGAAAGGACACTAATCTGATTAATTAAGTCCCATAGGTGAGTAATTGTGTTCTCAAAAAGTCATTTGAACACCATTCAGGTCAAGAGGATGTGCCCACTTAGACAACTAATCCCTTACTACCTTGACAAACCCCCCACCTTTTGAAGGGCATCCATAGTTTTTGTTCTTTTGTGACAAAAAAGAGGCAGACAAAAACACAAATAAATCTAATGGCACATCTACAAAGATTTAATTCAAAGTAACCCATTGGAAAAATTGGATTGGGTTTGAACTAGAATAAGATTGATGTTTATACAGCCACCTGTTCATTACCGTATGTCCTTAGATAGGGTTATTCTGCTACCTTTCACAACAGCTTGAGTTGCGTAAAAGGAATATTATTAATATCTTGACAAGAACAAGCCGCTCCAGTGCATGATCCTCTCTATTCTGTAAGGAAGCATAGTAAGTTTCAGGCTTGAATCTAGTTTCAGGATGTGTTTTGGAGGGGTGTTTTATGCTCTACCCCGGATTTCAAAGTCCATTTTTCTATTGGAATTGTCCCTTGACTTGTAAATTGTCCACTTTATCACCTAAATAACCCTCAACCCTATAATAATGATTATATAAAAGACAATCAGTTTGTTGCAATTTTTATGCAGGCTTCCAGCCAAGCTTTGATTTCCTGAGTTAGACTGTTCCCTATTTCAAGGATAATCATGAGCTAGAAGTGGTCCAGGCTAGGTGAAATTTGAAGGTTGTGGATTTTGCATGCTTAGTATTTGTATCTACAGTTCAATGTTTAGATTGTAAAGTTAAAGGTTCTAAAGCATTCGAGCTTTTCATCTAGGTTTCTATTGGTTTATGAGTTGGTCTTGTTATTTGTTTTGACACAGAGTACTACACAATCAACATTTTTATCATTTTTAGTTTACCTGCCATGTATGGTATTGTAGTAGTTAATTTGAACATGCTTAGTAGGTACCAAATCTGCAAATGGAAGAAAGACATTAGTGAACAGAGGAGTTGTCAAGCATTCCATCTTGCAACCGTACCTTTGATTTATAGTGTACTTGCTGCTATGAACCTTTACCGCTGGAAATCGAGGGTGATCTAGCTACTATGAACCTCTACTGCTAGAAATCTGGGGTGATCTAGTTGCTAAAAACCTCTACTAATGGAAATCGAGGGCGATCTAGCTGATAAAAACCTCTACAACTGGAAATCGGTGGCAATTGAAGGGTTCATGAGAAATTTAACAGGAAATAAGGGGAAAATGGAATATTTGCAGCAAATTTCAAAGGGTGAATTCATTATTTCTTCTTGCATGATGCGACAACACCCACTTTTTCTCTTGCATGATGCGACAAGAAGGTGACAACATGGTTAGCGATTGGATTTTTGGTGGATGTGTGGAAGATAGCACTACCTCAATCTTAATGAACAGTGTTCGTTGTTCAATATCTAAATATTTTTTGAGCTATAGTGGGTTGCATATCACATCCAATCTGAAGTGGGAAGTAAATGTTGATTTTTCTGAGCAGCATCGAGAGCCCTTCTCTTAGGAGAATGGGACCACGGTGAAGACTCAACCCAGTGTTGAGTGACCATTCTGTTGAATGGAAGATATCTGGTCTGGGACCATGATATAGACCCAGCTCTGCCCTGGGTAGACTCAACCTTGTGTTGAGTAGACATCTGGTCCGGGACCACGATGTAAACCAGTCTAGGACTGGTAGACTCAACTTAGTTTTGAGTAGCCATTCTCTTGGAGAATGAAGACACTGTAATCCCTAGACTGGGTCTGGGCATGTGTGGCACTCTGACCCTTGATCTATGGGCTTGGTGTGCTTCTCCAAGGATTAGCTACCCTTGGTTAAGTTACCCTAGTACCAGATCTAGGTGTCACACAGAGTGTGAGATAAAAGCATTAGTAACTCTCTTGATTTATGATGATGTACTTTTGGAATGAAAAGGACCACAAGGGGCACTTGGAAAAAGGCTAAAGTAAAAAGTAAAAAATACATAAGTACTTTTTTACCACAGGAAAAGGACCACGGGGGCACTTGAAAAGGAACATAGGTGAAAATAAAAATACATAAGTATTTTTGGATCTCAGGAAAAGGACCACAGGTGAAAGTCAAAATAAATAAGGACTTTTGGTAAAAGTCAAAAATAAATAAAAGACCTTTTCGGTAAGAAGGTAAAAGTAAAATTAGGAAAAGATTAAAATATTATTATTTTATCTTTTCTAATTTTGGTTCACTTATAGGTGACTCAAGGCTATAAAATAAGATCAAGTCTTCTCATTATCACACACTTGCTCTCACATATACAACTACTCCAACAAAATATTGTACAAGTGAGTGAAGAAGAAGAAGTTGGATGTGATGCCCTAGCATGGATAAGTCTAGCTAAGCTAGGGTTTCTACAACTGCAAAGATTCTACAGTTTTGTGAGTTAAGGGTTTTACCTTAACTCATTCTCCCTTCACAGTTGACCTCTTTCTTCTTCCAGGCAACATCTATAGCAGCTGCAATTACGAGTTAGGGTTTTCTGCAAAACCCCACATCACCTCCAGATCTCTGCTATGGATGCCCTAACTGTTCAAAGGCAAGGTTCCTTCATCCTCCATGGGTAGGCTACCTCTGTCAACCAGCTACCTGCAACTTTTCTTGGGCTGATTCACTTCACTACCGATAGCCTTCCTCATTCACAGCCAGCCTTGGAGGGCTTGGAAAGGCAACCCTAAAACTTCAGCAACATTAGGCTGCCCTATGGGCATCTTCCTGAGGGTTCAAGTTGTAACCCTCACTGCCTGTCAGCCTTTAGATCACACAGTCGAGGCCCATATCTAATCCAAAACCAAGTCTAGGAAACTATGGATTTACCTCAGGCATGCTGAGCAGCAGTCACATGGGCTATGGGTAGGAAAAAAATTTTCGGGCAGACCTAGGGAAGAGGAATAGCCATGGACAGTGATTGGAAAATTCGGGCAGCCTGTTTTGTAATTTGAGCAGGCCCTAAATTTGTTTGTGGGAAGATCTGAGATTGTTTTTTTTTTTGGGACAGACTGTTTTGGACAGTCTCTATAAATTCTAAGGAAGCCCTAATTTCACCTTGGTCAAATCTGATAAAATCTGGGCAGTTAAAATTTGATTTTCGGGAAACCTATGTGTTTTTTGGGCAGTTTGGCTTTCGTTCCTGTACAAGCCCTAACTTGTCCAAAACAGATCTGATAATTTATGTTGACAGTGTTTGACTAATTATAGGCGGATCTGAGAAAGAGTACCTAGGGTTTTGAAACCCTTACTCTAAACTTTACTGAAGAATTTTTGTAACTGTGGAAAAACCCAGATTTGGATTTGAGGAACTTTTTGAAAAATTTCCAAAGTCATCTCAATCACGAGATGATTTACTAATTCTTTTGGGGTTTTTATCCTTTGAAGGTTTCCCCAGTGAAAAATCTTGTGTACATTGTGCTGATGTAATGAACGTGTTTTTTACTGCACTTATTATTTGTTTAAGTTTATCTGCAAATTTTAAAGTTATATGCTGATGCCAAAATTCAACATGGTATCAGAGCTTAGCATATGAAAACACAGTAAAGGGACACTGCTGTTATTTTCACTAGATCTTGGAATAAGATTTGCAGGTCTAACATTTTGGACAAGTGACAGAGATGGCCATCAATGGGTTCAAACCGAAAGGAGACTCTATGGTTCAGCAAACTTCAATTCCTAGAAGGCCAGGTTGACAACCATTCTAGATGAGAATGAATTGGATGACATTGTTCTTAATGTCACAGAAGAGCCAACTACAAATGCTGGTAGGATTGCCTACAAGAGGAAGCAAGGTAAGGCTAGAAGAGTCATTTATGATTCTATCAGAGAATAATTGATGCCTAACATCACATCCTTGAGAATTGCTAAAGAATGTTATGATACGTTGGTAAACCTCTATGAAAAGAAGACTCCCAGTCAAAAGAGAGTCTTGAAGAAGAGGTTACGAACTTTGAAGTTGAACAAAGATGAAAGTGCTGGTTCCTTCTTCACCAAGATCAAACAGGTAATATTGGTGTTACTGTTGACGATGATAATCTTGTACAAACAGTGGTTGATGGTCTCCCAAGGTCTTGGGAAACCTTCATGGCATCCGTCCGTGGACGAGAAAATCAGCCAACCTTTGAAAGGCTTTGGCATGATTACATACAAGAAGAAGGAAGGAACACTGACACAGTAATCAAGGAAGATAACCTTGCACTTGCAGCAAAGACCAAAATGTTCAAGAAACCTTTTCCTCGGCAAAAGAAAGGGAAGAAACCTCAGGGTAAGTTTTCTACATGTCTAAGATTGAATGTTATACTGTTTGGACATTATGCTAGAGACTGCAGGTAGAACAAGAAGAAACCCAAGAGAAGGTTTCAAGCATCTGCTGCAGAAGTAGAGGAAGAAGAAGATGAAGAACCAAAGAAGAAGAAGAACACCAAGGCTACTAAATTTGATGAGCCTATGAGAGAGTACTATTTCATTTCTACTCTAAATGGTTATTTCTCAGCTTGCTCCACTTCTTGGATGGTGGACAGTGGTGGCTCCAGGAACATGACAGGTAACCATGGTACCCTCACCAGTTACAGAAAGAAGAAGTTCACCACTAGGGTAGAACTTGGAGATGACTCCATTTACAAGATTGAAGGAGTTGGCTCAGCTTCACTTCAACTTAACTCGGGTACAACTCTTCATATCGATAATATCTTATATGTTCTTGGTTTAAAGAAGAATCTTCTATCTGTTGCTAGATTAGAGGACAAGGGCCTCAGAGTCCTCTTTGTGGATAAGAAAGTCCTTTTATGGGAAAAGGATGAAGACCTAAGCTCAACGATACAGATTGTGGCTCAAGAGGGAGGCCTTTACAAGGTTTCCAAGGATCCCACCCATGCAGTGGATCCATGCGAGCTGTGGCATAAAATATTTGAACACCTTCACTACACAACACTTATAGGTTAACAGAAGATAGTCAGCAGAGATGTGGTCATACATGAGAAAGGTGTGCATCAAACACAAGAGCTTTCAAAATAAGATGAAGTACCTCCACTAGAGTTTCCAGTTTCAGAAACTCAGAGGGAGGAAGATGAATTTGAGGATCAAATTCCAGATGTTTCTGAGAACACTGAAAATCCATCCGAAGAACTACTTAAAGTTCCTCCATACAAAAGGAGATCAACTTGGTATCAAGAAATGGTACAAGAACGTGAGAAGCATAAAGCTCCTCTTAGGATTTCCAGAGAAAGACTACAAAAGTACTCAGGCCTTATGGGTCAACTTGACAGTACAAAACCTCCTTCATGCAAAGAAGCAACAAGTCAACAGGTATGGGTTGATGCCATGATTGAAGAGTACAGTTCAATCATGAATAATGATGTGTGGGAAGTTGTTCTCAGACCAACAGGAAAGTCAGTAATGACAATTGCTCCTATTGACAAGTATACTACCTTTGGAACCATCATTTCACTTGTTGCATTATTTGGATGGAAGTTACATCAGATAGATGTAAAGACAGTTCTCCTCAACGGAAAGGTTGAGGTGGAAACTTATGTTGAACAACCTAAAGTCTTTGTGAAGAAAGCCTTGTATGCTCCAAGAAGTTGGTATGCGAGAATGGATGGATTACTCCATGGCTTGGGGTTTTCCAAAAGTACAGCCAAGTATAACTTGTACTTTGAGGTTGTCTTGATAATTGCAGATGACTTGTTCCTTACAGGTACTAACCAATTGATAGAACAGTGTAAGAGGGAGCTTACCTCTGAATTCAAGATGAAATATATTGAATTAATTCTTTACTTCCTTGGCTTAGAATACTGGAAAAATCCAGGCAATATCTTCTTGACACAAGGAAAGTATGCAGGAGACATCTTACAAAGATTTGAGATGCAGGATTGCAAGTCTATGGGTGTACCCATGACCATCAAATTAACAAAGTTGGGTGACTCAGCTACCAATTCACAGAGTATGGAATCTACTCTATATAGATAGCCTTTTGGATCCTGGATGCACCTCGTGCATATGAGACCAGACACGGAGAATGCTTATGGGCTCAGGGTTACTTCCAGCAGTGGATATACTGATTTAGATTGGACCAGCAGTATAGTTAACCAGAAAAGTACCTCTAGTCATTGCTTCAGTATGGGATTAGCAATGATCTCTTGGGCTAGCAGGAAGTAAGATTCCATAGCTCAGAGTACAGCTGAGGCAGAGTATATTTCTGCAAGAGATGCCTGTAAGGAAGCAAGTTGGGTCAGAAATTTGATATCTGATTTGTTCGGGGTAAAGCTTGACTCAATGATCATCTAGTGCGATAATCAAAGTTGTATAAAGATTTTGTAGAACCCAGTGTTTCATGTTAGATTGAAGCACATTGAAACGAGGTATCATTTCATTAGAGACCTAGTGTAGAGAGGTGCTCTGAAGTTGCAGTACATTCATATAGATGAACAGATTGCAGATATCTTGACCAAGCCTCTGACAGCATCAAAGTTCATGCACTTTCGTGACAAGCTTGGTATGGAAAAGAATGCCTCTTTCGCTGCGATGGAGTGTTGATTTTTCTGAGCAGCATCGAGATCCCTTCTCTTAGGAGAATGGGACCACCTGGTCCGGGACCACGGTGAAGACTTAACCCAGTCTTAAGTGACCATTCTGTTGAAGGGTAGATATCTGGCCTGGGACCATGATATAGACCCAGCTCTGCCCTGGGTAGAATCAACCTTGTGTTGAGTAGACATCTGGTCCAGGACCACAATGTAGACCAGGACATTGACCTTACTTTGTATGTTTGATTGTGTGACAGGTTATCAGATTTTCTTACAACATTCAAGCAGCCCTTTCTTCTCACTGCATTCGCTACAGCAGCTCAATCCTTCTTACTGCATTCAAAATGGCTCATCCAGTAGATCCTCTCACTCCCTTCAACTATCACCAATGGAAGGAAGACATGGTGGTAATTCTCCGCACCAAGCAACTCTTCAGACTCATAGAAGAAACATAGGTAGTGCCAGCTTTAGATAATGACAAAGAACCTGATATATCAGTTGAAGCAATGCAAAGTGGAGAAGGATGAAGATCAACTCATTCTTTCCATTCTCACAAACCTCATCTCATTCACAAGATGTGCTACTAATGCTTTTGGGGTTTTTATCCTTTGAAAGTTTCCCTGGTGAAAAATCTTGTGTTCATTGTGTTGGTGTGATGAATGTGTTTTTTACTACTCTTATTATTTGTTTAAGTTTATCTGCAAATTTTAAAGTTATATGCTAATGCCAAAATTCAACAATAAAGGATGGAGGAACCAACATTAATCTACCAAGTGTGAAGTTTACAGGCATGGACTTTATAGGGAAAATAAGTCGAACAAAATATTGTAGCAGAAGATTGAGAAAATACCTAAACATTCATCCTGACCAGAATGCAACACAACCTCATCTGTGAAAGTCCCTTTATGAAAAATCAGTGAAATCGACCCCTGAGGAGATGCAGGTCGATCCCCACGTGCTATGAGGTGAAATTTTCCGACCCATGACTGAAATTCCTGACTTGATCAAGCAATTTCTCTTCGCAGCAAATGAGCAAAAAATGTGATTTCATTTTCATTGGCGGTATAGCCATTAAAATTTCAAAATTTCAAAAGATATTTGTCAAATAAGGGAAATTAAGTTTAAGGTAATCTAAGAAATGTCAGTTAATAACAGTCAAGGGGAACCAAAGTGTTTGACCAAATTCTTCAACCAATTGCAATAGATATTGTGGGTCAGAATTCAGATTTGTGAGGGCACTACCTTCAACAGGGATTGCCATTAGATTGATGAATTTTTTTTAGTGGTATTATAAACAACTTGGGGAAATATATATATATATATATATCAGAATTGATGAAAATTTATAAAGGGACTTCACTATGTTCTAACTCTGTAAACAACTATTAAAACAGTTTGCTAAGAACTCAATATGTCAAATTTACCCAATAAGAACAAATATGGAATCAACTTCATTTGTTTTTATAAGTTTCTTAGGAGAAATTATGTTAAATTTGCTTTTTCTTGTTTCTTGGTCATCAACAATAGATAAGGAAAATAAAAGAGTGATGCTTACTTCATATCAAGATGTACAAGGACCTCTGCTCCTAGAAATGCTTCTTGTGTTGTTGCAACTGCCACCCTCATTGCTTATTTCCATGCTCCACCAATATGCTCCATAGGTAAAGAATATCCTGACAGTAGGTGGCCTACCCAAACATCTTCCTTCCTGCATTATAGCAAGGAAAAGCCTATTTTATTAACCTGATAATAATTGAGAAATACTTCAAAAATGAAATCATAAATCACAAGAGGTAGTGGAATTCTCTAATTTTTTATCAGATTATATCCTAGCAAAGAAAATTTAGTAAGTCTGATCTTAGAATTCAAAAACATTTGTCATGCAACGTGCTGCATGACAAAAGATATTGAAAACTTTTCACAATTTTGTTTTGGAGGTGTAAAATTAGGACTTTATATCTTCCAAAATTTAAATAATTAAATTGTTGTTATTGCCGTCCATAATCTTTTTGCTCTAAAAACAGGGTCATGAGTCCTGGAAAACATTGAAATCTCACTCCTCAAAATATTTCTGAGTGTGAACCCCATTTTTTTCATATCAAATGCCTTTGTATGGAGAATTCATCATAATAATAGGCATTAATCAAGAACCACACCTAAAACAACAAACAATACAAGCTAGCAATCTACTTAAAAATTCAATGATGTTATGAATATGAACTTTATTTTATATGAACTTATGTAGAACTAACATTGCCTATGTATAAGCAATTTCTATATAAATTATGTTGCAAAACATTTAACCTCCATTTACGAATAAGCTTGGCATTAGGTGAAATGCTTTTCAATATTTTCTGGCTCTTCCAAGCAGAAAGGTATTTCCTCCTAACACTTTTGAGACTATATGACTCTTTCATGACACAGATTGGACCTAGAAGTACTCCCTTCTTTAGTGCACTGCCAATCGGAGTGGCACATGAGCTATGGGGTGGTAGGAGACTACGAGGCTTCCAGATAAGATTAATTTTCATAGAAAACCTAACCTCTTTCACACTTTTCTCACCAATCTTACCACAACTATTGAATATGCTAGGGCCCGTTGATGAACTTGGAACTCTAGCCACCCCGTTCTATACACTTTTTACCCTTTTCCTTTTTTTTGACCCAGTGTTTGAAGGAGAAACTGGATATTCCAAAGACATAACATGTGAATCATACTGATCAATACTATCACCTAGTTTTGTAGCAACTTTCTCAAACTCTTGAAGATTTGAGATCACGGAATTGTCAAATCCCATGAAATCCTGAAAGCCACTATCAATGGATGGCATGCTTTGGTCATTATTTGCACCCTCATTTGTGTTGACTACACTATCATGAAAAAATGTGGACCACCTATCTATCTCCCATCCCATGTCTGGCAAGATTGATGGTGAGAATCTTAGCAAGATCAATGAAGTATGCCAGGTCTTTGTGCCAGCCAGTTGCATTTGAAGAAATAATTTCAAAGCCTCGTCAGCGATGCCTTTAAGGACATACCCTGATATTCATCGCATCAATTGTAATCGGGTTAGGCTGAGCACTTTCTACTTGCATTCGACGAAATAAATTCAAGGCCTTTTCACACTGCCTCTGTATGAATAGCATGTAATAATCACACTCTATGACACCACATCTCTTTCAGTCATTTTGTCAAATAGTTTGCATGCATCCTCTAAAATCCCACATTTGCATACATATCCATGAGCACGTTACCCAAACAAATCCTGGAGATCAAATCTCATTCTAAGAATGTAACCATGTAACTTGATGCAAAATCTTGAATTTCAGACCTGTCTCTGCAATCTTGGAATTCTAGTCTCTATTATCACGGTTTTAAATCAAAGTTATTCATTGATTTTAGAAAAAATTGCAGGGTTTCTTTCTTTCATTTTTGAGACTGAGCATAAAACAAATTAGTAATTACCACCACAATTAACAACCAAGCCTTATTTCCAGCAATGGTATACTTAAGCCTAAACGGATTTAGAAACTACTAAAGTAGAGATGGCTTCTTCTCACGGAATGTCTTTGGCATGCTTGACTTCCTCTTCACGAGCAACAAAGCAAGTGGATATGGATGTATCCTACGCAGCACATTTATCACTAAGCTCAGTAAGGAATTCATTGATTTGGTGATCAAACGTGGTCGTGGCCATAGTAGTCCATTTGGAGGCCATGGACTTTCCAGAGACTTTGTCGACAGAACAATCATACGTAATAGAAGCAAACGAAACAACTGGTTCCTTCAGCTTGCCTGCAAAAGCCACCCTGATGCCATCTAATTTCTCCTCATTGCTAGCAACAATCTCTCACTCATGTTGAATATGGATAGTGTGGCATTCCTCTCTAGGTTTGGTTAAAGCTAAAAGTTTAGAACTTTGAGTTAGTGGGTTTCACTGCAATAGCCTCAAGGAAAAGACAGTAATGTAAAATCCAGTTATGCTAAGATTTGCAGACGCATTTAGTATGTAAAGAAAGTCTATGGGTAACCATGCCCTTTGTGATGTAAATGGAGTGACAATTACTTGTTTAATAAAAAACATGTATTCCAACAATTGAGCTTATTTATTTTATAGATGTAGGTACTATCACATAAATATATTATTTCATGCCATCGATATTACCTCTTGTTAAAGGATGTTTCAAATTATATTTTATTATAAATTAAAGTTAAATTAGGAATTCTTTTGATATAGATATTTCTTTAGTACTATGTAATGGAAATCTAAAATGTTAGAAATTCTAACAACTTACGATCAATCCAAAAGTTTGCAACAACCACCACAATAAATTCCAAAACACTTGCCTGCATATCCCTAAGCATAAATTTTCCTATTCAATAAAAAGGGTCAACGCTGCTAACATGCATTGCACATTAGACTTCAGAAGAACACATTTTCCTTGGAAATTAACCTCATTTCATTGGTTCCCAGCACAATTTCTCTCTCCAATGCTCCAAATTTCATTTCTCGTGCTAAATTTTCCATTGGACAATGTCTAGGAGAAAATAATAATATGCAGTGATCCGCAGATAAATCCCTCAAATTAGAAGATCATATGATGTGTTCAAAATAGATAAGTTATGTCTTTATTCTATATAAAGGTCTTATACTCAGTTTTATATTTTTGTTCTTTTTCACTACGTATATAATCTAGAACCAAATAATTTGCTTATACATCACCACAAAGGAGGTGGCTAGCTATGTATGAGCTATATTATAGAGATGGATATATTATTTATTAGGAGATTTAAGATATCAGACAAACATTATAAATATTTCCCAAACAGAAACTGTGCTTTGCACAACTAAGGCATCATTGGTTCAATTGATATTTATACCAAAGTATTATAACTATTACAGAACTAGACAAAAGACAAAAGTATTCCCCATTGCTAAACAACTACCTTTTTTACTGATTAAAAAAACATTTGACTAGTCCCTAATACTTATAGTTTGAACATTCTTTCTTGGCAGGATATATATGTCCACTAAATATATTTATATTATTCAACAGTCCTTTCAATTCACTGTGGCATTGTTAGTTTCAAGGTTGTTTATAGGGTGGCAATTAATGGCCATTTCAAGTTATCTGGGAGTTTACTATCCATTTTAAGCTGGCAATTTATGAACTATTCAAGAAGCCAGCCCTGAATGTTAACTACCATTTCTTAATTCTTTATGGTGGTTTAGATTGGGTCTTGAATTTTGAAAAAAAGATACACATTTGCATTCCCATACCTGCCATTTATGTATAAATTGTATGTGAAAATATATGTATATATATAAAATAAGGTGAAAAATAATTCTCAAGTAAGAATTTTATCATGTACAGAAAGATCTAGAAGCGGTTTCTGCAGACTAAATAGTATATGTTACTAAATGTATTTCTCTATGGAATTGCTTTTATGATTTTCTATGTTGCACCTTGTGATAGCCAAAATGCTCAAGGAAATAGGAATAATTATAATATCACTCAAGCAATTCTTGACTCGCCCACTCCAAAGAATGTGAGCTAGTTGAGGGGATTCCGGATGTTGTGCAACTTCTATAGGGGATCTATCCAAGATTTGGGAGCCTGATGAGACTCTGTGCTAATCTTACAAACAAGGATCAAATAAAATGGCAAAATCAATAGAAGACAGATTACAACACGCGAAGAAGGTTACATCCAACAATTATTTGAGCATATCTCGCAACCAGTAGAGGATATGTGCTCATGCAAAATCAGCATCTTGTTTCTTTGAAAGAAAATTTTGATTTATAATTATGAATCTATGATAAGGAGAAGTTGGCCAACATATGATATAGAAAAGTTCAAACAATATTTGTTCAGGTGGCACTTCATTTATCTAAAGCTCCAAATAGACCAGCAAAATTTGAAGTATTCTTATACCAAAGGAATCACCAAGATGAAAAAGATGTTTGCTATAAAAGATGTGATTATAGTTCACATGCCCAACTGATGCCATGTACCTAACAGTTCACATGCCCGCAGTAAAGTGTGTAAAAATATCGATAAGAGCATGGTCTAGAGAATGCAAATTCAAGGTTGGGGTTTTCATTAGCCCAACATACCATTTCACAAGAAGTTTAGGGTTTTTAGACACTCCCACCAAAGCCAGATTTACACATTAATCAAAAAAAAATTCAAGCATTCCTTCAAGTAATTGGCATGCATTCTTTACAAATCTTACCTAATTAACTGATATTGATCCGAATCTAAATCAATTTATTCTGATCTCAGAATTCTGAGATGAATGTACAATTTTTTTCCAAAATCTAAGTAGCCCTCACAGGCTTAGTGTTGCTACCATTTGTTGTTTCCACGTGGAGTGTGAGCTATTGCTGAGTCCTGTAGCAGCCTTCTGCAGCTAACCCTAACCACCTGTAGCAGCCCATTGTAGCTGCTCGTGACCACCAGGTCTATTGATGTTGTTGTAGGTGACCTGCTAACTACTGCTGCTGCCAATCATGACCAACGGGGGTTGTAGCAGACTGCTGCTGCAACTTGTGACCACTAGAAGGTTTGTAACAAACTATTGTTGCTACCTGTGACCACTAGGTCTGTTGATGTTGTTGTAGGTTACCTACTAACTGCTCCTGCTGCCAATAGTGACCATCAATGAGGGGACTGTTGTTGCTAACCGTGACCACTAGAAGGATTGTAAGAAACCATTGCTGCTACTAGTGACCACTAGCAAGGTGTTGCTGCTCAATTAGAACACCAATAATATGGAAAAGGAAGTGGAAGAAGAGATGGAAAGCTATGGGAAAGCTTCACTTGAGAAAGAGAATAATTTGGAAGAAAGAACAAGCCATAATAAGATTGTGACATTCACGGATCATCTTGAATCCAAAGTGGCAGATGGTCACAAGCAAAAATCCATAGAATGGAAGATTGCCCAGTTGTGCCAACTGATTGAAACTTTTAATATGCCTAATGATTCCAACCGAATTTAAAACAACAAATAATACCAATTGTCGAATCCATTCCACAAGAGAAAGAAAATTCAAATTTCCCAGACTTGACCGAGTCGATTTAATTGCTTTCCCTCTCCAAAAGCAACGAATCTACACTTATTTGAAGTCTGTTTTTTGGGTATATTCAACAACAACATGCATTGAATGTAGGGAGAAACAAGTTGATTGCAACAATACATTGCACTTCTTTTTTGGGTGAGTACATCAGATAATTTTTTGAGAAGTTTCTTATCTGATTTTTGAGGAGTCCATAGTCTTGAGCTTTGAGAGAGTCAAATTTTTTCAAGCTAGTGAAAAATGAGCTTTGATTTTTTCGCTGAGCTAAGGTAAATTCATGGGTAAAAGGAGTAGCAATAGATGACAAAAAAAAGTTGTACATTTCTCCATCCACGGGAGTGTAGAATCAACCCACATATGATTAGTGAAGGGAAGAAAACTTGGTTTCTAGTCCTTTCTCTAGTTTGATCTGTTATTGACTGATATTGAACTCAATGAAACTTATTGAGACTGAATGAGACTTGGTACCTGGTCCACATAACCAGGGATTGAACCTATATATGATTGATGAAGTGAAGGAAACTTGATGTCTAGTGCTTTCTCTAGTTTGCTTTTCTATTGATTGAGTTTGAACTTTAGGGATTGAACCTATATATGATTGGTGAAGTGAAGGAAACTTGGTGTCCAGTGTTTTCTACAATTTTCTTTTCTATTGACTGAGTTTGAACTCATCCTTACTCTTTGGTCAAATCAGCCTTAGTTCTATATGAGGGAATGACTAGAAGAGTCTTTCTATCTGCTTCCAAGTACTTTGAATTCGATCTATATCACTCTTATTCTTAAGAAAGATAAGCAGATACATTTATTGATTATAGGCCTATATTTATTTGTAATCTCATGTATAAGATCATTACAAAGATTATAGCTTATAGGATGAAGCCTATCCTTTGGTTTCTTATTGAATAGACAAGTCTTGGATGCAGTTGGAATTGCACAAGAATGTCTTCATTCAATAAAAATGAAGAAACAAAATGCTTTTATTCTTAAGAAGGATCTTATAAAGTCTTATGATAGGGTTGACTAGTCATATTTGAGATTTATACTTATCCATATTGGTTTATCTACTGAGATCACAAATTGAATTATGGGTTGCATCACCTTTACCAGATATACGGTTTTGATTGATGGAACTCCTACCTCCGTCTTTAGTAGTAATATAGGACTAAGACAATGTTGTCATCTTTCGACTTATTTGTTCATCCTAGCTATTGAAGGGTTGAGTCCTCTTATCAAAAATGAAAAAGAACAAAATAAATTTGAGGCTTAAAGGTGGTGATGTCTGTGTATATTACACATACGTTGTTCATGGACAACATTCTTATCTTTGGAAAAGGTTATTATTATGAATGGAATCATTATCATTCTATTATCTCCTTATTTTGTGATGCTTCAAGTTTGGCAGTCAATGTTCAAAAATCTGATTTTGTGTGTTCTTGCGATGATATGGAAATTTGAAACCAGATTGTTTCTCTGCTTCCTTATAAGATGATTGGGTTAGAAGGGGGTTTTAAGTATCTTGGTTTCTTTTTGAAACCAAATGGGTATAAAAAAAGTGACTGGGAATAGTTAATTAAGAATATTCGAAGGAAAATTAACACTTGGTCATTTTGATGGCTACCTCTCAGAGGAAGACTTCTTTTGGTAAATTATGTTCTACAAAGCACTCCATTTTTTTGGTTTTCTTTATTTATCATTCATGAGGTTATGGTTTATGGGATAAGAAAGAGAACATTTCAGTTTTTATGGGTTGGAAAGTTGGAATATTCAAAATTTCATTTGACTTCATGGGAGAGTCTATCAAAGCCAAAACTGATGGTAGGACGAGGGATAAAAAATCTAAATTGGTTCAATTGGGCTTTATGTGCAAAGAGTTTATGGAGAACCTTATTTGATGAAGGTTTGTGGGGAAAAAATGTGAAAGCTAAATGTGAATGGGCATGTTGATGAAGCTTACAATCTATTTGAGAAGATTCCTGAGAGGAATTTAGTCCCTTGGACTACAATGATTACATGATATGCACAGGATGGGTGTGTTGATATGGCTCTGAAGCTCTTTAAAAAAATGGCACTATGAAATGTGGAATCATGTAATGCAATGATTGCAGGATATGTACATAATGGGCAAAATGAAGAGGCCTTGAAGATTTTCCGAGAAATGCAAAGGCACAGCATGAAGCCAAACTCAATTACTCTTGCTAGCGTTATTGTAGCATGTGTCGATCTGGTAGCATGGGAACAGGGCTTGGATATCCATGAAGAAGTAATCAAGAGTGGATTTCAATATGATTTGTTTGTGGCTAATGCCCTTGTAAACCTATGTGCGAAATGTGGGAGCATAGAAGTTGCCCACAACATGTTTGACAAAATGGATCACAAATATGTGACGGCATGGAATGCAATGATTGCAGGCTATGGTGTTCATGGATTTGGTAAGGAAGCCCTAAGGCTCTTCGAACAAATGCAGCACTATGGAATATCACCAGATCATGTTACCTTTGTCGTAGTTTTGTCTATGTGCTACCATTCAGGCCTAGTGGCCTGCAATACTTTAATTGCATGAGTCACTATCATCATATTAAACTCACAATGGAGCACTATGCTTGCATGGTTGACCCTTTCGGCCGAGCCGGGCACCTGGATAAGGCACATAATTTTATCAATAGAATGCCAATAAAACCTGATTAAATTGTGTGGAGTTCTTTGATCGCTGCATGTAGAATCCATAAGAATATAAAGCTAGGGGAATTTGTTACAGAATGCCTAATTTAATTGGATATCCAAAAAGATGCACCTTATGTGGCTCTATCAAACATCTATGCTACAGCAGGACAGTTGGATGGCATCGAAAAAGTAAGGAAAATGATGAAAGATGGGGGGTAAGAAAGGAACCTGGATGTAGTTGGATTGAGGTAAATAAACAGGCGCATGCTTTTTTTGTAGGAGATAGATCACACCCACAAATTCAATAGATCTATGAAAAGTTGGAAATGTTGTCTTAGCAGATGAAAGCAGTAGGTTATGCACCTGCAGGAGATTAGAACTGAATGATGTGGAGTAGGGACAAGACGACAACTATTTTGGTGATCATGAATGTCAGCATGCAAGCACTTTTCTAGAAAGTTCATCTTCATGATTGTTTCAAGAAGAATTCCTTGCCATAGCAGCAAATTTGAATGATTAATATGAATCCCAGGTATGTCCAATGAATAAAAATAATAATTATTTTCTTGAAAATTTGATGATTTGGTTCATATTTATAGGTGTTTTTAGTTATTACATTTTTTTTTAATATAAATATTTTTGAGTTTTTAGGCTTTTTTTGGGGGGTTTATAAATGGACTGGTATCAAGTATATAAAGTATATCATAAAAAACAATTAAAGTAAGTTGACCATCCCATATATGCACATTACAAAAATTTGGCTGAATTTTGTACTATTGCAGAATTTCCGTACAACAAAGGCCAATACAACCAAATCTTGCTACTATGGTCCTTGCAACTTGCAAGCCCTGTTGAGCATCCAACCTCTAGTGGATGGTTTCCTTCTGGGTGTTAGAGTCAAATTTTTTATAATAATAGTCATGTAATAAACATTTTTCTTTGGTCGGAGCCTGGCATTTCCAACAAGAAATTTCATGAATTGAGGTTTCTTATGCTATTAAGAAATTTATTAGTCTTTTAGAGGTTTCTCGGATCTTATTCCTGTGAATTTCAACCTTAGGGTTGATGTGAAATATGATGAAACACCAACAACATAAAATATTTCACCTCTTATCAACTCCAATCAACAAAGCAATTCAATTAACCTTCCCAAAATTTAAGTTTCAATAACAATTTAACAACAGACATAATTTCACTTACAACATTTATAACATAACAGTTAAACTGATATTTAAATTCTAAACTGAGTACATGCCTACTAAGTGACTGAGCAATTTTGGACTTCACTGGTGCACCCCTCAATGAGGATAACGGCCCGTGAATATTGAACAAGATTCCTCTCCAATACTGAAATAGACTTCAACAATCTGTGACTGATATTCACATGCCTGGAAATGTTATTTTTGGTTTGGAGCTGATGTATGTTCCCAAATGTCAAATATATATTCTTTGAGTGTAAATCAACTCTCCATAGAAGGTCATGACCCTTTCTTGAGCAGCTCACAAATATTGAAGGAGTTCCTTCTATGCTTTAATGCACCCATCCAAGGTTATCTGCTGCTGCTAACGAACTGATATGACTGAGATTGGTTCAGATCTGATGTATGTCTCCATGTGGAGCAAATAATGACTGAATATCCTTCGAGATAGCCTCCCTCTTGAATCACAACTTGTACGGTGGGTGAGCTGCCCATCACGACTTGTATAAGATCAATGTGTAAGAAAAATTTCCTCATATACTACTCATCTTAGACTCTTCACCGCTAGTTTTTTTTTTCTTTGAGAGCTTTAGAACATTGGTTGGACCTGAAATTTTGCTGAAGTTGGTATGGATGCATACGTCAGATTCAAAATGTGTAGACATTGGTTGATGTATCTGTTTTGGCCCATTGGTGAGATACACATAGTTTGCAACCCAAAAAAATATAAAATGTCTTTTATGCATACCATTTTCCTGTGATAAACAGAAAGAACCGACAGTACCCCCCCTGTGCATTCACCATATTTCTAAAATGCACACTTGTTACCCATGTTTTTACAAATAATTGTTCTACTATTTTGTCATGGATTGTTACCCATGCAACAGAAACATCCAGACTTGTTACATGTTCAATTAACTATTTTGTTATTTTATTATAGATTATTATCCATGAAATTAAACCCTAGTCAAGTGTCTTTCCAGTAAGTTATCAAATCAAAAGATGTTCTGCTCTGACCAAGAAGCAAAGATAGCACCATATACTATCAAAACAAAGAAACATCAAATAGAGGATTTGATAGAATTCATCCAGTTCAAATCTCTTTTAGAGGATCCTAGGCTACAACTGCTAGAGCCAGTCACATCTTCTAAAACTCAATCGAGATAAAAAATTTAAAAGGGGCTTCATGATTTAAGAATTTTCTTCATTTTATTTCTTGCAACCCCTTACACAAGTGTCTATGGGACATAATCTCGTTGTAAAAGTGTAACCAATTGGTCCCAAACACCTTGTCCTAATAATCTGCAATTTGATTCATGGGAGAATATTTGCAGCCTAGGTGCAACCTATCCTGCTCTATTTACTGCATTTGTTGGCAATTTCCAACTTCTAGAATCTCATGTTTTGCAGCCTGGGAGTCATAATATGTCCCCATGCAATACTACAGAAGCCTCAAAACCTTGAGATATACAGGGAAACATCAAACTTAGGCATCCTTAAAGTTACTTCAATAGTATGTGTTTCCCACTACATATTCAAGGTGCCCTATTTCTCTATCACAACTCCTGTCTTTCTTTCTCATATACAACTAATGAAATATTTTTTATTATGTCTGTCCAATTTCTAATGCCACTATTCTTGATGGTATTTGCCTTCTGATTTTCTTTAGAGCTGACCATGCTTTCCTTTTAATTTATCCTATTCACTTACCTAAATTATCATATTCACTATTGACAAAGTGTATAGGTTTGTAACGTTGGTTCTATATATAAGCCTAACAAGATCTACATTTTAATAGGTGACCTATGGCAACTTTTCCTTTATTTCTTCCAATCAAGAAAAGGGATTTTAGTAGCTTGAAGCTTCTTCCTCTAAACAAATGGATCCTTTTGTTGATAACTAGTAACTAGTCTAGAAATTTTAAGCAGCTATAGAGAAACTTATGGTTGGGATATTGGAATTTTTCTAATTGCAGGATAGATGGAAACAAAATAATTTTGTGTTCAAATAATACTTTCAAAGTGATTTGCAGGATAGATGGAAACAAAATAGTTTCTTGCTCAAATAATACTTTTAGTCTTTAGAGCTATTGGAAGATGTGATAAGGCCAACTCATTATTTTGTTATCATCTTCTCAAAGCATATTTTCCTCTAGTGGTCAACAATCTATATTGTTAAGACAAGAATGGATGGAAAGACATAGGAACTAGTGGCAAAATATGTTCTAGTTATGTATTAATAAGATTGTTTCAAAGTTTAGTTGACTTTTTAACTTAGATTCTAATGTAATTGATATTGTTTCTGTGACTACCAACAAGTATGGGATAGTTTCATCATCGAGAAAGCCGTGTAGGAATATTATGATAATGAACTTGAGGTTATGATAGAAGCAATTCATAAAAAAAAATGTATACACCCTTGTCTCTCTCATTTGAAAAATGTAGTTAAATTGGTAGATTACTCATTTACTTCATCATAACAAGCTTTTGAAGGTTTTTTTTTTCTTTTGTAAGAAAAAAAAGGTTGTAGTTATGTAAGTATAATGATTGTCATCTTAAGTATTGTCTCAAAAAGAAGGACTGTTGGTTCGATGAAATTCCTACATGGGAAAAATGCAATGGACATGAGGTTGCCTACCCCGGAATGTAAGTCTTAAAATTCCTAAAGTCTACCATCATCCTTGGATTGCAATTTGTGAAATGATATTGTTTTAATGGCTTTGTTAACCATTCATCTAACATAGGGTTCTTGACGAGATTGGTGAACCATATTTTATTGCATTCAATTCTTTTTGTAAAACTAACAAAAAAACCAAAGCTAATAGTTCTGAAAAACCAAGAGAGTATAATCATATTAAACCTTTGTAAGGTCATGTGCAGTACATATATAAATTTATAATCTTGCTACTATTTTATGACTAATGATATAGGAGATAAACACTCTGTCATGAATTAAAGCTGACGTCTCTTCTCACTTATCCCTATTTCTCTGCACCCAACTCATGCCTTGGATTCTGCCAGGACATCATGGCCTATATAAAATATTTTTCCTACAGAAATTGGGTATACACTATACCTTCTGGAAAAAAAATCTGAAGCACCTATTTTCATTAAAATCCTTAAGAAAAATGTAAAACAAAGAGTGTTAAGCAGATATAGATACTTAGAACTGATGGGGGTGGTGAATACGATTACAGTGATATACAAAATATTTCTATGTCAAAAGAATAAAAAGGCATCAAACTTCAACCTATGTTCTGCAATAGAATAGGGTAGTGGAGAGGGATAATTGCACAATAATTGAAATGGCTAGGTGCATGTTGAAAGGTAATAGATTGCCCAATAGTTTTTGGGCAAAAGCTGTGAAAACCCTATGTCTTGAACATAATGCCAACCAAATTAGTGGAAACGAAGGCTCCAGAAGAGCATGGTTATGTAGTGTTACCCCCATATTTGCATGGGTGTTTACTTAGGTTGTCATGAAGTTTCCTGAGGCAGCTGATGAGGTTGGTAGCTTGGATGGAGAGGATTTATTAGTTAACATTCCCTAGATGGGTGGACTGTTGGATTTTGAACTAGGGCCTTGTTTGAACATTGAAGCAGCATTGAAGGTTTTCAGCAATTCTGGGCACTGTAGTGGCCTCAACAGTAGTCATTGGCAATAAATCCATCATTTTGAGCATTGTACGACCATAAAAGGGGCAGAAACAGGGAAAATTGTAAGGGAAAAATTTAGCCCATGGATGAAATTAGAGGGGTCACCAAAAAGTAGAGGGCGAATTTTAAACATAGCAAAGGTTTTTTGAATTTTAATACATTAGCCCAATTTTTATTAAACCCCAAACTATGTAAAATATATTAGCTAATAGTGTGAAAGAGGGAAAACCAAATTTCGCCCTTTTAAAAACAACAGAAATCGTGTGCTCGCCCCTGATTTTTGGTAATGGAGGAAAACAATTGCTAGTTCGCCCCTGATTTTCGGTAATGGAGGAAAACAATTGCTGATATATACAGTCTATTATAAAAATCAACTAAGTGGTCAATTGGTGGATCAACTACAGAGTTGAATTTTAGAAATTTATTGCAAATTTCAAAAGCTACTAAAAACAAAAAGATAGGACAGTTAGCTAATCTATGTAGACACGGGCATATGAATCCCCAACATCTCTAAATCTAGAATTCCTTGATCATTCATGGAAGCAAGCATTATCAAATACACCATCAGAGCTAAGGCCTAAAGCTGCAATTCAGAAGACCAACAATTCTGAAAACATTTCTGGTAGGCTGAGGGAAAGGAAACTACGGTCACATGTTCAGAAGATTGCTTCAATTCTTACAAAAAAAAGGACAGGTGAAGCATTTGAATTGAGAAATGATTCCAAGCTAGAAGAAAAACGATATCCAAGCAATATGTCAAAAACAAACTCCAATTTTGGGTGAGATTAAAGCTTTTAAGTTTTAGATCAGAATTGACAGCACAATTTTCAACCAAAATTGGCAATTTAAAAAAAAAGACCGACTCTTCAAATTGGAGCCAAGGTAGATATGCTGACTCTATTTCCCTCTTTGGGTGGGGTGGTATGTGTAACTATAATGATTTATGATTCTTGATTCTCTACTGTCATAAGATGCATTTTAAAAATACATATAAACTGCACATTGAAAACCAGATTTCCTATACTCTCTTTATGAAAAAGACAATGTGCAACTTTTAAAGGGGATGCTACCCTTTCATTTGGGTGAGATCAAATCTTTTAGATCAGAATTGCCAGCATAGATTTCAGCCAGAATTGGCAATTTTAGTAAAAGGGCGACTCTTCAAATTAGAGCCAAGACAGATATGCTGGCTCTCATTCCCTCTTTTAGGGGGGGTGGCCTGAGTAACTATATATTGGCTTAATGATTTATGATTCTTGATTCTATATTGTCATAAGATGCATTTTAAAAATACATATAGACTGTGCATTGAAAACCAGAGTTCCCGCTGGCTCTCTTTGTTTGGATATCAGTCAAACCCCACACATCCCATTTGTGCATGTGAATAGTGTAGTGAAAAACTGATCATTCCATTTTCATGGAAACTTAGAAATTTTGTCAAGTCTGAAGAGGTAACCATAAATCCCATAACAATAAACTAGACTACAATTGGCCCCAATTGGAAAGGCTCATTTTTGGGGGATGATAGATGGCTAGACAGTTCAGGGAAACTGTATGAAATCCATCAGATTGAAAACCATCTCCTTTTATGGAAAAGGCAATGTGAAAATTTTAATCAGGATGCTATCCCTTTGATTTGAGTAAGAACACGGCTTTTAGATCAGAATTGCCAGCATAGATTTCAACCAGAATTCTCAATTCTAGAAAAGTTAGACCCTTCAAATTGAAGCCAAGGAAGATATTATGGGTTTCATTCCCTATGTTGGGAGGGGAGAAATCTGGATAGCCATTGCTTGACTCAATGATGTATGACTCTTCAGTCTCTATAGTCGTAAGATGCAATGGAAAAAAAAAATATCTATATTGCACATTGAAAACCAGAGTTCCTATCCTCCAACTTTCTTTGTTTGGATATCAATCAAACCCTGCAACCATTTGACCATGTGAATATTGTAGTACAAAACTGATGACACTGTTTTGATAGAGAAACCCAATAGTTCGTCTAGCAGTTTGAAGAAGAAACCATCAATTCAATAAAATTAAATCTATAGTACACTCAAAATCAAAATCATATTTCCTCAATATATTGTTTCTTAAATTTATGTGTTCTAAAAATGCTTAATTCAAGACAATTTCAAATTATGTCCTCAAAATGGAATTTAGATAATATTTTCATATTTCTAGTGGCATGAAGCTCCATACTTATTGTGCATTAAGAACTACGACATCTGGCTCCCCATCACCATGAAAGGCAATTAGCTAATCATATATGCCTCAATCAAGTCGTATTAGCATCTTGTTGTTTAAAAACTCAAATATCTAGTAATCTTGGTTTTCTTTAGGTGTTTGATTTTCATGTTATCGTGATAGGGAAAAAGACACATACATGGCATGAAGTGGGAAACACTTAAAAAGGACTGTTATAAATACACACTGATTTGAATTGTTGCAGGGAAAAATACACTCATGCTTCTGAAATATCTTTGAGGCTCGCTACATGCCCAAATTTGTAGTGCACTTAGCAGCCAAGGAATTTATCTGAAAATTGTGTTGTAGCAGCCAAAGAGTTTTTTCTGAAAATTGTACTGTAGTGGAAAAAACCTGCCTTCAAGGATACATGCTCAGATAGGAGACATACACAATGCCAAAATCACTGCTTTCACATGCAGAGAAAAAATAAACTATGCCTTAAAATTGTGGATAAATGGACAGGAGTTTGGGCTCTAAAAGAATTTGTACAGACACATAAATGCATGGATGCTGAAATCAGCCCATAGAAATTTGCACTTCTGAAGAATTCCTTAGGGAACTTGGGTACATTTGTGAATTGGGATCTTGGTAGGGCACACTCATCCTGAAATCATATTGTCAGGGATGCATCAGTTGGAAGAGTTAGCTGACAGATCTGTTGAAGACAAGCTGCAAGCATATTTTCTGAGCCTCAGGGTGGCCATGCTGGTCTGGTCTTGGGTGTACATGCTGCTAAAAACTTTCCTGGAGGAGGGTCATTGGAGCAGAAGGGTTGCAATCTGTATAAAATGGGAACAAGGTTCTTTTGCACAAACTGCTCTAGATTCATAGCTTATTCCACAAAATAATCTAGTGTTCCTACATACCCTGTCAAATGCTACATAATATGATGGATTCTAACCAAACCAGGCTTCATGACCTTGTTTCCATTAGATATTTATGTGACCAAATCTTGCATACCAACTTGGTGTTAGGGTGTAAACATAGTGATTTTAATAAACCCAATCAAAGAATAATCACAACATAAAAGAAAGACCAATATCACATAAGATATTAAGAAATGTCCATGGGTATTATAAGTACCCTAAATATAGATCAGTAAGCTCCAAGCCTCCAACAATCAAATGACTTTATGTCTTGATCTATACAAATGAGGTTAGACCCCTCTTTCAAGTAGGTATTACTGTATTAGGACCACAAGGGCACACTTTAACTTGTTGTGACACAAGTCAAGATTATGTAGGAAATCCAAAAGGATCCAGTAGAGTAGGAAAGAAACCTATTGGTTGGTCATGTCTCAATCCAGATGGACATGGAAGAGCCTGCCTGCATCAAGGTCTAGGAAAATTGTCTTGTTTGGAAAAGGAGATGTAAGACTGGGTTGAGGATCCTTACCAGGTTGTAGCCAAATTTCACCAAATGTATGGTGTAGTTTCTGACATTGTCAGCCATTCTATGAGGAAAACTATAGAGCTAAGTGAACTTCTCAAATTTCAAAAGGAATAGACATAATAAATGTCAAAGATCTATGGGGATAGAGAGGAGTAGAATAGTTTTATCCTCATATTGGAGAGGATATCCATCCTGAAAATGGATGTAAAATAGTTTTATCCTTCCAGTGGAGAGACTGGGGCTCAATCTTGACTCTTGAGGCACCGTGACTGTTAGTGAGAAAGGCAGGCAGGTTAGAGGGGATATTCAACTGCGATGCTATATCCTTCTTAGGTTACCTTTTGTTTCATAGCCTTATGATATCATAGTTGCTAGGTGCACTCTACAACCTAGTATGGATGAGATGTGTAACTTAATGCTAATAAACTAAAATGAAAGAAAATTGAAGTCCATAATGTGAAAGTGAATAAATAAAATTCTCCAAAATAATAAAAAAGAATATAAAAGATCTGACCATGATAAAAAAAAATATAAAATAAATTGAATAAGCATAGATCCATCTTAACCCTAATCTTTCGAGCGTTGAGAGGTTTATATGTCAGTTTCTTTTTTATCCTACTTTGCCTAATAGATCTGCGGTTAAGATGGGTCTATGTTGGTATTAATGCAGCACCAATAATGCTACCAAATGATAAAACTTTATTTGTGTTTCATTCTATTCTCACCTTAGAGGGAAGGGTTAATAAAAAAATATAATAGGGTGGGAGGTTTGGCTATAACATTCTGCCATGAGTGGAAATTTTACAGTTATCTCGCTCTGCAATCCTTGTGGAAGATATCACTGTAATATTTATGTAAGGATAATTGGAGAACCCTTTTATTCAAAAAAGAAAATAGGCTCTAGTGGTGTATCCTTTAACAAAGATCCTCTTGGAATCTTCGTTTCGAGTTGAAACAATTATAATTATGAGAATAAAAATCATACTTTTGTTGCTTCATGCTTGTATTCTATTATTTAATCCTTCTCCAAGTGAAGCTATTGGTTTTCTTGTCCTGATAGAACCTTTACTGGGTTTTTACAATTGTTCTTGTGTGAAATTTATTTTTCTCAAAGTATTTAAATCTGCTTAACACAAATTATATTCTAAATGGAAGCTGCCCTTTTGATATTAACAATTTGTCTAAACTGATTAACCTCAGAATGGGATTTGTTCTATGGCAGATTCACATAGTTTGAGGAGATGGGAAATCTAGGGAGTTAATTTCGTGTGGGGTTTCACCAAGAACTTGGTTAGTACAGTATTATTTTATTGCAGTTTTCATCATTTCTATTGCACACACCTTGTTGTTTGACTTCCAGTTGTAGGAGTGGACTTATCATTACCAACATATTTTATTTTTGTTTATGAAATTATTATTCTATCATCTATCTTATTTTTCATGGAATGGGTGTCTTGATGCATTCTACCTGCTCGTCAGACCTTCCAATGAGATGTTTCCCTTTGTCTTCAATTTGATTATGGTCAAGATTTTTTTGTGTCTAGCAATTTTTTTCTAATGTCTTTTGCCTCATCTTCCAGAGCAATAAGAACCACTACCTATCTGCAACCATTGTTGCAATATAAGTTGCTAAAAGAACGGGGTTACCTAGATAAATTAGATTTAATCAAATTAAAGAAAATAGTGGAAACTCTTTCTATTTATTATGAAACTACCAATAAATTATAGAACCCACTCATGGCTCCACAACACTCATGACTGATAAGAAACCATCCTTATCAGTTCACTTACAGGGGAAGCCACCAATATATAATGACATGTAACAATGGAAACACCCTAGAAGAAAGTGCCCATGCAGTGCTTGGGGTATAGATTGAATACCACCATGAACAAGAAAAAGCAATTGTATGAAGATTAGACATCTCTTGATACTTGAATGATAAGCATGAATGGTTGGGCAGCCCCAAAAGGGTGTAAAGGTCCATTTCATGTCCAAACCTGCCACAAAGTAGCCTCTACACCTTCCACAAAATATGCACTTTTTTTAATCTCCTCTGCAAGCTTCTCCACATGTCCTTACATGGAATAGTACCTGAAATGATATTGTCTAAAGAAGGTCATTACATGCATGAAACTTGCAGCAATTCTACTAGATGCATGTTGAATGGCAGCAATTAATGGGTATAACTTAGTAGTAGTCATAGGTCCAAATTTTAGTTGCTATTGACTTATAATCAACTAACTATTAAACGGTGGGGCCAAATTCAAGCGGCTATTCACAAATTCTTTTTATACCCTTGGCTGCAAAGAAGACACATTGGCACACTACAAAAAGCAAGGCTCCTGAAGCCAATGGTGAATATGAAATTGAATCTAAACCTCAATCTAACGAGGAGTATCCAATCTGTGACATATGCATGATTATCTAGTTATGGGAAATCAATGCATGTTGCTTGTTTAGTTCTTCCAAAAAATGCTCTGCCTAAGTGTGAATAGTCATGTCGTTGTCGCATGTGCAAAGTTGCAAACATATTTAAGAATAAATAAAATTATCTCATGCATATATTACAGAACTATGGAAAAGATATGATGCAACAAAGAAGGAAAAATCAAATTTTGGGAACTATTCATATATGGGACCTTCCTAACAACCTACAATTCAATGGAAGAACCCAATGATCTAATCCATGCTGCACTACAAAATATGGATTTTTGTTTAGTTGATCATAAGGTCGAGCCATAATTGACTGCGTATAACTATTATAGTGTTTATGGAAGTAGGTATTTTCATGTGATGTATAAGAGCATCATTGACCAAAGTGATCATCCTGTTTACCTCCAAATTACTTGGTTGGAGAGCAAGAGGAAGTTCAAGAATTTCATATTTTGGCAAGGGTAGTATTATATGAGATGCAATCATTAGGGCTGCAATACCTGAAGGAACTGTTAAAAACTACATATTAGATTAGGAGCTCTATCTTTTGATATATCAACCAACACAACAAAAGCTTGCAGAGAACAGAAACCAACATCATTCAATATTGATTATGGATTTATGGGAATGCTACCTTGGAGAATACGACGCTTTTTTGTTAGGAACCCATGTCAATCCTTCTCTTTACCGTGTTAGTATATTGTTGTTGGACGCATATGCTTTGTAAGTCATCCCATAGTAATTGTTGATCCATAGTTTGTGTTATTGTTGTTGGGTGCATATGCTTTGTAAGCCGCCTGTAGTATTTGTTGATCCATAGTTTATATTGGCCCATGGTTTTGACCCATAGTATTGGCGCCTATTTTTAGTATATAAGTGTGTGTTGAGGCCAAGGAAGGCACTGTGAAGTTATTTTGTATTGAGCTTGCTCAAAGGAGGTTTCCCCCTTGAAGTGGCCTGCGATTAATATAAAAGTGATTTTGAGTTCTGCTGCTTTATCGTGTATTTTGATTAATTATTTGCTGCAGGGTCCTCACATCTGGTGTCAGAGCACTTTCTTGGGCTCGTTGGGTGAAATTTCTGCCCAAATTTTTTTTTTCGCTTCTGTTGCAGGTTCAGATCTGGGAATAATCCCTATCCTCTTAACTGTGGGAAGTACTTGGGTATAAGCCCTAAAACTCATTGTGAGGAGTACCATAGGAACCCCGAAGTAGTTGGCCCATTGAGAGGACCTGCCAGCGAAAAGGGCAACGATCCCTACCTGATTGACTAGTTCTCACTCGTGAGGTAAACCAAGAGCTGTCGTTTGTGTCCAAGCGGTTATCAGCTTTACTTGAGCCGTGGAGTGAGGGGTATTGCCCCAATATACAAGCCGTCAGACAGCATTGGTGGCCAAGTGAATCCCTTGAACCGATAGGAAGCCGCACATACCTGGGGTCCATATCTATTTTCAGTTGCACAATCGCAGATTTCCTCTATCCAGAACTGTTGCCGGTCAGTTCCGCACCGTTACAGATCCATTTGTTTCCGATCACTTCTGCGCCGTTGCAAATTCCACTGTTTCCGATCACTTTTGCACCGTTGCAGATCCCTTCCTGAAAAAAAAAATCTGTTTTTCGGCCATATCTCCTTGGTTTCAACTCTGTTTTCCCTGAAACTTCACTGACACCTATGCAATTCCATTCTGCATATTTCATTCCTGAAGACCCTATCCCAAATTCCACTTCCCAAGACCCGAAATCCCACATTTTTTCTATTTTTAGGGTTTGCCATAACTCCTTCAATTTTCACCCAAACGCCTTCAAATTTTGCCACCGTATTCCTTTCCTCATTCTACTTCTTTGTCCCTGTTTACCAAATTTTCTCATTCTTTCACTCTGCTCCTAAAATCCCCATTTTTTGCTTCCCTGTCCTTTTGACAATGTCCAAAACTTACTCAAACCCAAATTACCCTTCCGATTTTTTCCCAAATCCAGATTTTCCTCTACTGAAACAGTTCTGTTTTTGTTTTTCTACCAACTCCCCGAAAAAAAAAAAAAACTCCTGGTTATGGTTGTCACCCGCACAGGAGCAAAAACCATGGAGGAAGCACTTGCAGCCATCCAAGCCAAACTCCAGGAACTGGATGAAAAATTTCTCGGTCTCCATCTTGAGCATTTAGCTATGAACACCAGACGACAGTTTGAGTCTTCATCAAACAATGGGTTCTCTTCTTCCAGCAATTTTCGTGGTCCGAAGCTAGATTTTCCTCGCTTCAATGGTACTGATCCGACTAGATGGATCTATCGTGCAGAACAGTATTTCAGTCTTCATAATACTTTTGATGTCAACAAAGTTCCACTTGCCTCCTTTCATTTGGAACGGGAAGCTCTTCAATGGTATCGTTGGTACATCAAGGCTCATGAAGAGCCAAAATGGCCTGATTTTTGCCAGCTCCTTTTGCAACGATTTGGTCCTAGTGCTTTTGATGACTTCACAGGAGCTCTCACTAAACTTCACCAAATTGGCACTGTGAAAGAGTATCAAACTGAATTTGAGAAACTAGCTAATCACACTGAAGGTTTACCTGATGACTTCTACCGGAGTTGTTTTATCAGTGGTTTAAAGGATGCAATTTGCTCTGAGGTCAAAATGTTCAGTCCCAACACAATGATGGAAGCCTTGGGGTTGGCTAATTTGGCAGAAGACAAGATGGCAGTCCAACAGCGCTCCAAATCCTCTTTTGTTCCCTTCCGAAATATGGGTTCTCAACGACCTCCCATTCCGCCAGCTCCTCACTCACCTCCAATCAAGCATTTGTCTGAAACAGAGATGCAGGCACGCAGAGAAAAAGGGCTTTGTTATAATTGTGATGAGAAATTCAGTCGGGGACATCGATGTGTTCAACAAAAGCTCTATCTCTTGGATGTGGATTCTCCACCTGCCTCTGAAATTGGTGAAGAAGCTCCCAATACAATGGATGCTCCGGTTGACATTCAGGAGCCACCTACTGACCCTCCATCTCAGGACGACCAGCCCGAGATATCCCTCCATGTTTTAGCTGGAGTCACTGCCCCCCAAAAAATGCGGGTACGCGGTTACTTCAAGAAGCTTCCTCTTACAATACTCATTGATTCTAGCAGCACTCATAATTTCATTGACCCTCGGATCGCCAAACAAGCTGATTGTTTTATCCATCCTTGCTCCAACTTTGAAGTCATGGTTGCCAATGGGGGCACCTTACCTTGCAAAGGGAAGTGTCTTAATGTGTGTATCTCTATGGGAGATTATAACCTCCGCTCTGACATGTTTTCCTTGACCTTAGGCGGATGTGATGTGGTTTTGGGCACTCAATGGCTGCGCACACTTGGCCCCATATTATGGGAATTTGATGAACTTTGGATGCAGTTCTCCCCCGATGGACACAAACACACATTGAAAGGATTAAAACCAGGGTCTCTCAGCATCATCAGTTCACATCACATGGAAAAAATCCTTAAGAAGAGTTCCCATGGTGTCATCGCTCAGCTCCATTCCATTCAAATGCAACCATCAGCGGCCCCCACTACTCCTTTGGATCTCCAACAAATTCTGGATCGATATACAGGTGTTTTTGCTGAACCAGTGGGACTTCCACCTTCATGACCATATGACCATAGTATTCAGCTCCTTCCTGGAAGCATTCCTCCCAACATCAGGCCCTACCGCTACCCATTTCACCAAAAAACAGAGATTGAACTCCTTGTTAGGGACGTACTGAAGCAAGGTATTATTCGCCCAAGCACAAGTTCCTTTTCTTCACCAGTTCTTCTTGTCCGCAAAAAGGATGGGTCATGGCACATCTGCATTGACTTCTGAGCACTTAATCACCTCACCATCAAGGATAAGTTTCCAATTCCTATTGTTGATGAGCTTCATGGTGCTCAATTTTTCTCCAAGTTGGATCTTCGCTCTGGGTATCATCAAATTCGGGTTCATGAGGATGATATCCCTAAAACAGCTTTCCGTACACATGATGGCCACTATGAGTTTTTGGTCATGCCCTTTGGTCTCACTAATGCTCCTTCCACATTCCAGGCCTTGATGAATAAAATATTCCGACCCTATTTGCGGAAATTCATTCTGGTATTTTTTGATGATATCCTCATCTACAGTAAAACATGGGCTGAACATCTCCAGCATCTGGCTCTTGTAATGCAACTTTTCTCTGATCATCATCTCCATGCCAAAAATTCTAAATGTGTTTTTGGCCAAAAGGAAGTTGAGTATCTCGGGAATATTATCTCAGCACAAGGGGTTCGTGTGGATCCTGCCAAAATCGTTGCCATGAACAATTGGCCGCCTCCTCAGACACTCAATTGCCTTCGTGGTTTTTTGGGGTTGACTGGCTACTACCGCAAGTTTGTCAAGGATTATGGGAAGATTGCAGCTCCATTAACTGCTCTGTTGAAAAAGGATTCTTTTACATGGACACATGTTACCGAGTGTGCATTTGACAAGCTGAAACTAGCTATGTGTACTACACCTGTTCTAGCTATGCCCGATTTTTCCAAGCCCTTCACTATTGAGAGTGATGCTTGCGGCAATGGACTTGGTGCTGTTCTCCTTCAAGATGAACACCCCATTGCGTTCACCAGCAAAGCCCTTTCCGGTAAGAATTTAGCTGCCTCTACATATGAGAAGGAAATGATGGCTATTTTGCATGCAGTACAAAAGTGGAGACCCTACCTCTTAGGGAATCATTTCTGCATCAAGACTGATCACCAGAGTCTGAAATATTTCCTAGAACAACGTGTATCCTCCCCAACACAATAGAAATGGGTTAGCAAACTCATGGGTTATGACTATGAGATCACTTATAAGAAGGGTAAGGACAATATTGTGGCGGATGCCCTTTCTCGCACATTTGATTACCAAGGTTCTCTTTCCGCTATTTCTATGCTTGTTCCAAATTGGTTGCAATCGGTTCAACAGGGCTATGTCAATGACTCTTCATTATCTCAAATCATCCAACGCTTGGATGACAACCCTTCTGTTGTCCCACATCACTCTTGGGATGGTGCTTCACTGATATACAAAGGTCGTCTGGTGCTTCCCGAGAACACAGCTCTTCAACAAGCTATCTTCTATGAACTCCATGCTTCTCCGTCAGCTGGGCACTTTGGTTTTCTCAAAATGTATGAACGAGCACGACGCAACTTATTTTGGCAGGGCATGAAAAGGACAATTCAACAGATGGTGGCTGAATGTGATACCTTCCAGTGCAATAAGGGTGAAACAACACCCGTTCCGGGATTGCTCAAACCCTTGCCCATACCTACCCGGATATGGACAGATATTTCTATGGATTTCATTGAAGGGATACCTAAATCTGGAGGGAAGACTGTGATTTTGGTTGTGGTTAATCGCCTCTCCAAATATAGTCATTTTTGTGCTCTCATCCATCCCTATACAGCCTCCTACGTTGCTCAAATTTTCCTGGACCAGATCTTTCGTCTTCATGGAATGCCTTCTTCCATTGTCTCGGATCGTGATGCGACTTTCACCAGTCATTTTTGGACAAAACTCTTTCACCACACTGGCACCAAACTGAAGATGATTCAGGTTATCACCCACAAATGGATGGTCAGACTGAAATTATCAATAAACGCTTGGAAACTTATCTTCGTTGCTTCTCCTCTGAGCAACAACATCAGTGAGCAAAGTGGCTCCCTCTCGCTGAATGGTGGTACAATGCATGTTACCACACTGCCTCTAAAATGACTCCATATGAAGCAGTTTATGGTCAGGCAC
Source organism: Pseudotsuga menziesii (assembly GCA_001517045.1). Lineage (NCBI taxonomy): Eukaryota > Viridiplantae > Streptophyta > Pinopsida > Pinales > Pinaceae > Pseudotsuga > Pseudotsuga menziesii. The sequence goes on from LPNX010538462.1 coordinate 317,853, forward strand.
CGCCAGTTCTTCTTCCTTACACCCCCAGCAGTTCTCTAGTTCAGGCAGTTGACGCGGTCCTTCGAAACCGCGATGAGGTTCTTCGCATTTTGCGCGAAAATATTCACATGGCAAGAAATTGCATGAAGCAACAAGCTGATCAGCACCATTCTGAGCACACTTTTGAAGCTGCTGATATGGTTTTTCTTCATCTCCAGCCTTACAAGCAATCCTCACTAAAAATCAAAGGGCATCATAAGCTCGCTCCAAAGTTCTATGGGCCATATAGGATTCTTCAGAAGATTGGGTCTGTTGCTTATAAATTGGAACTTCCGCCTTCTTCCCACATTCATCCAGTATTTGATGTCTCTTGTCTAAAGAAAGTTCTTGGCACCAACCTCAAAGGCCAAACTATTTTACTAGAACTGGATAATGAAGGATCCATCTTTTTGGAGCCGGAGGCTGTCCTCAATAAGTGCACTCGTCAGCTTCGCTCTCGCTCTATCACAGAGGTCTTAATTCAATGGCACGGAATGCAGCCCAAGGATGCTACGTGGGAACCACTCCTTCAGATTCAACGACAATTTCCACATCTAAAGCTTTGAGGACAAAGCTTTTTCTAAGGGGGAGGGGATGTTAGGAACCCATGTCAATCCTTCTCTTTACCGTGTTTGTATAGTGTTGTTGGACGCATATGCTTTGTAAGTCGTCCCATAGTAATTGTTGATCCATAGTTTGTGTTATTGTTGTTGGGCGCATATGCTTTGTAAGCCGCTTGTAGTATTTGTTGATCCATAGTTTATATTGGCCCATGGTTTTGACCCATAGTATTAGCGCCTATTTTTAGTATATAAGTGTGTGTTGAGGCCAAGGAAGGCACCGTGAAGTTATTTTGTATTGAGCTTGCTCAAAGGAGGTTGCCCCCTCGAAGTGGCCTACGATTAATATAAAACTGATTTTGAGTTCTGCTGCTATATCGTGTATTTTGATTAATTATTTGCTGCAGGGTCCTCACATTTTTCTATGGAGATAAGGTTAAGAAAATGGAATTAATATAGAATCATTTTCCTTGTTTCAATAGTTATGTGCATACTTTGATGGTGAGATACTTTGGTTGATGACCTAATATGCCAAAAAGGAGTCTCTAAGATATTTCATAGTGAAAAGGCATAACCAAGTAGCACTATTAGATAATGGAGGGGCATTCAAGATCTAATGACAACACATTTAAGGAATCACTCCATGCAATTTGCAAGGAATATCTCCAACTATTTGATATCAAATCTTGACACCACTTCTATTTCTATTGCAAAGGTCATTTGGGTCATTTGAGAGGAGATAAGAACCCATCAAGCTAAGAAGAAATGCCCATCCTTTAGGAAATCATTGGTCCAGACCATTCAGAAGGTTTTATGCAATAGCTAAGAAGCACATGCATCAATGAAGAACTCTCCACTTAGGGAAGCCTCCAATGCTTGTATCATGGTGAAAAATGAAATGTCAAGGTGTAGATGCTTTATATGTGGAACTCCCTAGGCTAAGAAAATATAACTGGCAGCTAGCACATTCCCCAAGGATAAGAAGACCTATTATGAGGATAATCTACCTTGAAGGGGCCTCTCTATATATTTTAATATAGTTATTTTTGGAGGAAGCGTGGATCTAGCCCGTCAAAGAAGGACGTCCCACTCAAAAGGACATTTGGAGGGATATCATGAGATATTTCACATGGTTCAAGGTATGTCTCGCATATTTGGAGGCATGATAAATCATCTAATCGATTATTGGCATGATTTACAAAGAAAAGAGGAGGAACTCCCTTCACAACTCAATGGAATTTTCTCTCCAATGATAAGTTCAAATACCATGACTCAAGGGAACACTGTAAATTGGAAAGTGACAAGTGGTGGCAAGAAAGCATTCAAACCCTATTGTATGCAATTTTCTCCCTTTAACGAGGAGAAGCTAGTTTTGAGAAGGATTTTAGTGGCCCTTGAAGCATGGATCTAGAAGATGCTAAATGTGTTTTACTTTTATTATTGGTTATTGGAGAGAAAAGTGGATCTAGCATCCACTTATTGATATTTTATTTCAAGGTAACTTGAGTTAAATTTAGAATCTAGGAGGCCCTTTATATTTACTAAAGTCTTGTAGTTTAGTTACGCCCTTTGAAAAAGTACCATTAATCTACCAACTAAAAAACTATTTCTTTCTCGTTCTTCTAGCTTGAAAGCATGCAATTTTAGAGGTGCATTGGTCCTAGAATTTCCATAGATAAATGGGATTAAAAGGGAGATACCAACCTCTATTGCTCCCTAGATAGTGACAGGACAACCATTTGTCAACCCACTTTAAAGCCTCTCAGATGTGTTCAAGCATAAAATTTCCTCGACAATATTTGTCAGGTGGGCCTTATTGGTTTTCCCCTTACCATAACATGCCTGTAGGGATTGATGTAGCATCAAAGCATCATCTTCACTATCGTGAAAATGTTGTGAAAATATAAGAAATGATATTTGGCAATTGTTGTCTAGGAAATTTAAGAGTTTCGAGATAGTAGCTGGAAGGATTGTGCAGTTAAATTATATATTCCATCGCTATAATATGGTTGTATTTAAATGGGGAAAATGCAAGGAAATAAAGAGAGTAGTTTCTGAATGAATTGTAGAGAAAGCTTGTCAAAGATGGCCAGATACACATTCTGAATCATAATTAGGTGTAGCAATTTGGATTCACTCCAAAATAAGCTAGATCATCAAAATTCTTATAAATATTAAATTACTAGATGTTCTAGTAATATGTCAATCAAACATAACCCCTTCATTTCTCAATCAACAACTCCTTTATTCTTGAAATAACCTAGAGTTTACAATTCATGAAAATTCCCTTGACCTATTATTCAAAGCTAAATAAATTCAATTCAACATACATAGAAAAGTAGGAAAATATCTTATTTGTGCATCAATATCACCTCCATATAAGATTTTCAAGGAAATATAATTAGAATGTCCAAATTTTCCTCTTGATTTGATGTCATATGAATACCAAGGGAACTTTGGAACTCTTACATGATGTGCCCTCTGCATTAACTTCAACCTTCCTACAAAATTTGGGATTTTGAATTCTGAAGTTTCTCAGAAAACCCAGTTTTTCCATTGTAAATCCATATTGATAATTCTTTGAATCCCATATACCATGATGACCTAGTCTCAAGTGCAAGATTGATTTTTAATACCCCAAAATAGTTTCTATTAAAAGTTGTTGTTTTGAGCCTCACAGGATCCACATTGTTGTCAATTGAAATGAACCAAAACATGAAAATGAGAGCATTAGAGCCAACTGATAACATGAGAGGATGTTTGTGCTAGGCATATCAAGATTGATTTTTTTTTGAATTGTAATATGGCTTGCTCGAGGATGCAAAAGAGTGTTATATGCATTAATAACACAAGCATGGATCCCTCTACCTATTGCACCTTGATCCATCCTAAGACTCAAAATAAACATGACAGACATGTAGAGAAACTCTAAAGTCCAAAACGTTTTGGTGAGTTTATTTACCTTTACTTGAAAAAGGAAGAAGAGGCTAGTGAAGTATAACACTAATTTACCAATCTTTGAATGAATTGATAGGCAGAGAGGAAAGTAGGAATTGGAGGATAGAATGGGTAGAACAACAAACACAAATTACAATAATATCAAACTTTATTTCAGCATCCCCTCCTTGAATAAACATAGAAATAGAGCAGTAGCACAATAATTGTATTAAAATCTTAATTATAGATTGCGGAGACCAATTATAATGAATCCAAGACATAAAATCTAAGGAAATAGGAGAAAAAGATCTTGTGTATGAAGGAGGCTGATAGAGATCTAATGGTACCCACCTAAACATAAAAATAAATAATGGGTGCACAACTTAACATACCTTTTGATATTGCTAGCTTCATTGACCTTTTCTAATGGCAACAATCACACAGTTTGCAATCTCTTATCTAAACAACTTGTGAAGATAAATAAGATCTTTCTCAATCCCTATAGTTTTAATTTGCTCATCCCTCACCAAAATTGTAATCTTCTCCTTGTCCTCCAACTCAGGCTTCCCACCACATCCATCAAAAGCTTCGACCCAACTCAGGTCGCCCACTACATCCATCAAAAGCTTTGACCCATGTATGAAAACCCTTATTGGTTGTGGGATAAATAAATTCCTCTACTAATGAATGCAAACCATGGGGAAGACTGATATCTGTAAACTTGAACAATAGGGCAATTGGTAGCACATCACTCCTTAAATAAAGTGAATATGGAACATAGAACTGCAATTGAGGGGCATTTTCATCAAGTTGCCTATAATTTTCAAGATTTTAGTCTTTGGAGAAAGTTTCCAGATAATCAAGGTTAAAGACAAAGTCCTTCTTGGGTAAGAGTTCCAACAAGAGAATGAAATTAAATGAATATTTTTGTATACTTCCATCATGAAAGGGGGTATCATTTCCCACACCCAACATCACAAAAAATGTTCCAGCATCCACAGCTAAGGCACCTAGCTTGTAGTGAATCCACCAATCAAATACAAACCTGACCTGCATTGCCCAATTTGATGTGAAAATGAATCATCAACAAGAGGATAAAGGAGAATTCTATAAACCCGTGGAGGATAACTGAACTACCTATGATCTATTTGCTCCATATCTGAGTATGAATGAGCCTTCTGCATTTCCTTGGGGGCTGGTGAAATGGGTAACAATTGGTGAAGCTATGATTGGGTGGAGAAGGGAGCCCAGGTGCTGGTTAATGGATTTCATGATGTATTCCCTCATGGATATGCAGGGTCCTATTAGATATGAATAACGAATCCAAATTTATTCTACCTCACTTACTTCCATGGCTATGCGTGTTACTGGATCACTGTACCATTGTTGTCCAAGTACTCACTCGGTATCCTCTTTGGATGCTTCCATTAATATGTGTGTGACACTCGTCAACATCGGACCTAACCCATTTTGACATAATTCACAAGGCCTCGAATTTCAAATCAGTACTGCCTGTCAATTCCCTCCTAAATTTTCATTAAGCAAATTTCCCGAAATTTAAAAACTGTTTTTCCACGAAAAAATCGATTTTAACTTATTCATGGAAAAATGTCGTGAGACCTTTGAGCCATATGTATTAGTGTCAGCGTGCAACAATTTAAGGATGAAATCTAACTCCAACTATATTTTCCTAATGGTGTAATGAGCTAACACACATAAGCTTTCACTCATAGTGCCATGTTAGAAGGAAAACTAACTCCAGCTAGATTTCCATAATGGTGTAATGTATTTGATGACAATATGGTTGTGTTAGATAAAAATACCTTATGGAAGCTAACACACATTAGTTTTTACTAACCGTGCAATGTTTTAAGAACGAAAACTAACTCCAGCTAGATTTCCATCATGGTGCACTATGATTGATGACAATGTGGTTGTGCTAGTTGGAAAACTACATTATGAAAGCTTACACACATTAGAGTTCACTCACCATGCAAGGATTTAGGGATGAAATCTAACTACAGATAGATTTCCATCGTGGTGTGATGTGATTGATGACAATGTGGTTGTATTAGATGGAAAACTGCCTTATGAAAGCTAACACACATTAGCTTTCACTCATTGTGCCATGTTGTTAAAATGAAAGCTAACTCCAACTAGATTTCCATCATAGTGTAATGAACTAACACACATAAGATTTCCTTTATAGTGTGATGTTGTTAGAAGGAAAGCTAACTCTAGCTAGATTTCCATCATGGTGTAATGTATTTGATGACAATGTGGTTGTGTTAGATGGAAAACTACCTTATGAAAGCTATCAGACATTAGTTTTACTCACTGTGCAATGTTTTAAAAACGAAATCTAACTTTAGCTAGATTTCCATCATGGTGCATTGTGATTGATGAAAATGTGGTTGTGCTAGATGTAAAACTACACTATGAAATCTTACACACATTAGATTTACCTCACCGTGCAACAATTTAAGGATGAAAGCTAACTCCAGCTAGATTTCCATTATGGTATATTGAACTAACACACATAAGCTTTCCCTTATAGCGCCATGTTGTTAGAAGAAAAACTAAATCTAGATATATTTCCATCATGGTGTAATGTATCATAATAACAATGTGTATGTGTTAGATGAAAAACTACCTTATGAAAGCTAATATATATTAGCTTTACTCATGGTAAAATGTTTTAATAACGAAATCAAACCCCAACTAGATTTCCATCACGACGCATTGTGATTGATGACAATGTGGTTGTGCTAGTGGAAAAACTACACTATGAAAGCTTACACACATTAGATTTCACTCACTGTGCAATGATTTAAGGATGAAAGCTAACTCCAGCTAGATTTTCAACACAATGCAATGTGGTTGTGTTACATGGAAAATTACCTTATGAAATCTAACACACATTAGCTTTCACTCAGCGTGCCATGTTAAAATGAAATCTAACTCTAAATAGATTTACATCATGGTGTAATGAGCTAACACACATAAGCTTTCCCTTATAGTACCATGTTATTAGAAGGAAAGCTAACTCCAGCTATATTTTCATCATGGTGTAATGTATTTGATAACAATGTGGCTGTGTTAGATGAAAAACTAACTTATGGAAGCTATTAGACATTAGCTTTACTCACCGTGCAATGATTTAAAGACGAAAGCTAACTCTAGCTAGCTTTCGATTATGGTGCGTTGTGATTAATGACAATGTAGTTGTGCTAGATAGAAAACTACACTATGAAATCTTACACATATTAGATTTCACTCACCGTGCAATGATTTAAGGAAGAAAGCTAACTCTAGCTAGATTTCCATTAGGGTGTAATGTGATAGATGATGATGTGGTTGTGTTACATGGAAAACTACCTTATGAAAGCTAACATACAATAGCTTTCACTCATCGTGCCATGTTGGTAAAATGAAAGCTAACTCCAGCTAGATTTCCATCATTGTGTAATGAGCTAACACACATAACATTTTCCTTATAGTGCCATGTTGTTAGAAGGAAAGCTAACTCCAGATGGATTTCTATCATGGTGTAATGTATTTGATAACAATGTGGTTGTGTTAGATGGAAAACTACCTTATGAAAGCTAACACACATTAGCTTTACTCACCGTGCAATGTTTTAAGAATGAACGGTGCAATGCGATCGATGATGATGTGGTTGTGTTAGATCAAAAACTACCTTATGAAAGCTAACACATATTATCTTTCACTCATCATTCCATGTAGTTAGAAGGAAATCTAAATCCAGCTAGATTTTCATCATGTTGTCATGTATTTGATGACAATGTGGTTGTGTTAGATGGAAAACTACCTTATGAAAGCTAACACGCATTAGCTATTACTCACCATGCAAAGTTTTAAGTACGAACGGTAACTTTAGATAGATTTTCAACATGGTGAATTTTAATTGATGACAATGTGATTGTGCTAAATGAAAAATTACATTATGAAAGTTAACACACATTAGATTTCAGTCATCATTCAACAATTTAAGAGTTGAAAGCTAAATCCAGCTAGATTTCCATCACGGTACAATGTGACAATGTGATTGTGTTAGATGGAAAACTACATTATGAAAGGTTACACATATTAGATTTCACTCACAGTGCAATGATTTAAGGATGAAAGCTAACACCAACTAGATTTCCATCGTGGTGCGATGTGATTGATGACAATGTGGTTGTGTTAGATCGAAAACTACTTTATGAAAACTAACACACATTAACTTTCAGTCATCGTGCAATGTTGTTAAAATGAAATTTAACTCTAGCTAGATTTTCATCATGGTGTAATGCGATAACACACATAAGCTTTTCTTCATAGTGCCATATTATTAGAAAGAAAGCTAACTTTAGCTAGATTTCTATCATGGTGTAATGTATTTGATGACAATGTGGCTATGTTAGATGGAAAACTACCTTATGAAAGCTATCATACATTATCTTTACTCACCGTGCAATGTTTTAAGAATGAAAGCTAACTCCAGCTAGATTTTCATCATGGTGCATTGTGATTGATGACAATGTGGTTGTGTTAGATGGAAAAATACACTATGAAATCTTACACACCTTATATTTCACTCACCATGCAACGATTTAAGGATGAAATCTAATTCCAGCTAGATTTTCAACACGGTGCAATGTGGTTGTGTTACATAGAAAACTACCTTATGAAAGCTAACACACATTAGCTTTCACTCATCGTGCCATGTTGTTAAAATGAAAGCTAACTCCAGCTATATTTTCATCATGGTGTAATGAGCTAACACACATAAGCTTTCCCTTATAGTGACATGTTGTTAGAGGGAAAACTAACTCCAACTAGATTTCCATCATGATGTAATGTATTTGATAACAATGTGGTTGTGTTAGATGGAAAACTACCTTATGAAAGCTAACATACATTAGCTTTATTGACTGTGCAATGTTTTAAGAACGAAAGTTAAATCTAGCTAGATTTTCATCATGGTACATTGTGATTGATGCCAATGTGGTTGTGTTAGATGGAAAACTACATTATGAAAGCTAACACACATTATATTTCACTCACCATGCAATCGTCTAAGGATGAAAGCTAACTACAGCTAGATTTCCATCACGGAGCAATGTGATCGATGACGATGTGCTTGTGTTAGATAAAAAACTACCTTATGAAATCTAACACACATTAGCTTTCACTCGTCGTGCCATGTTAGAAGGAAAACTAAATCTAGCTAGATTTGCATCATGGTGTAATGTATTTGATGACAATGTGGTCGTGTTAGATGGAAAACTACCTTACGAAAGATAACACACATTAGCAATTACTAACCGTGCAATGTTTTAAGATTGAAAGCTAACTCTAGCTATATTTCCAACATAGTGCATTTTGATTGATCACAATGTGGTTGTGCTAAATGAAAAACTACATTATGAAAGCTAACACACATTATATTTCATTCACTGTGCAACGATTTAAGGTCAAAAACTAACCCCAGCTATATTTCTATCACTGTGCAATGTGACAATGTGGTTGTGTTAGATAGAAAACTGTATTATGAAAGCTAACACACATTATATTTCACTCACCGTGCAATCATCTAAGGATGAAAGCTAACTCCAGCTAGATTTACATCACGGAGCAATGTGATCGATGACGATGTGGTTGTGTTAGATGAAAAAATACCTTATGAAAACTAACACACATTAGCTTTCACTCGTCGTGCCATGTTCGAAGGAAAACTAACTCCAGCTAGATTTGCATCATGGTGTAATGTATTTGATGAAAATGTGGTCGTGTTAGATAGAAAAATACCTTATGAAAGCTAACCCACATTAGCAATTACTCACTGTGCAATGTTTTAAGAACGAAAGCTAACTCTAGGTAGATTTCCAACATAGTGCATTTTGATTGATGACAATGTGTTTATTCTAAATGAAAAACTGCATTATTAAAGCTAACACACATTATATTTCATTCACCGTGCAACGATTTAAGGTAAAAAACTAACTCCAGTTAGATTTCCATCACAGTGCAATGTGACAATGTGGTTGTGTTAGATAGAAAACTAATTCCAACTAGATTTTCATTATGGTGTAATGAGTTAACACACATGAGCTTTCACTCATCGTGCCATGTTGTTAGAAGGAAAGTTAACTATAACTAGATTTCCATCACAGTGTAATGTATTTGATGACAAGGTGGTTTTGTTAGATGAAAAACTATCTTGTGAAAGCTAACTCCACGAGATTTCCATCATGGTGCATTATGATTAATGAAACTACATTATGAAAGCTAACACATTATATTTCACTCATCGTGTAATGATTTAAGGTCTTCAGCTAACTTCAACTAGATTTTCATCATGGTGTTATGTATTTGATGACAATGTGACTCTTTTACATAGAAAACTACCTTATGAATTCTAACACACATTAACTTTCACTCACTGTGCAATGTCTTAAAAACAAAAGCTAACTTCAACTACATTTCCATCTTGGTGCAATGAGTTAACACATTAACTTTCACTCACCGTACAATGCTTTAAGAATGAAAGCTAACACGTTAAAATGAAAGCTAATTATACCTAGATTTCCATCATTGTGTTATGTATTTGATGGAAATATGGTTGTTTTAGATAGAAAGCCACCTTATGAAAACTAGCACACATTAAATTTCACTCAACGTGCAATGTTTTAAGAACAAAAGCTAACTCCAGCTAGCTTTCCATCATGGTACAATGAACTAACACACATATTAGCTTTCACTTATCATGGCATGCTATTATAATGAAATCTAACTCCAGCTAGATTTTCATCATGGTGTAATGTATTTGAGGACAATGTGGCTGTGTTAGATGAAAAAATAACTTATGACAACTAACACACATTAGCTTTTACCAAAGCTAACTTCAACTAGATTTTCATCATGGTGAATTGTGATTGATGATAATGTGGTTGTGCTAGATGAGAAACTACATTATGAAAGTTAACACACATTAGATTTCACTCATCATGCAATGATTTAAGGACGAAAGATAACTCCAACTAGATCTCCATTGCGGTGCAATGTGATTGATGACAATGTGGTTGTGGTAGATGAAAAACTACCTTATGAAAGCTAACACACATTACATTTTTCTCATTGTGTCATGTTCTTAAAAGGAAATCTAACTCCAGCTAGATTTCTATCATGGTGTGATATATTTGATGATATTATGGTTGTTTTAGATAGAAAGCTACCTTATAAAAACTAACACACATTAGCTTTCACTCACCGTGCAATGTTTTAAGAATGAAAGCCAACTCCAGCTAGATTTCCATCATGGTGCAATGTGATTGATGACAATGTGGTTTTGTTAGATTTAAAATTGCATTATGAAAACTAACACATATTAACTTTCACTCATGGTGCAATGTTTTAAGAATGAAAGCTAATTATAACTAGATTTCCATCATGGTGCAATGTAATTGATGACAATGTGGTCATGTGAGATGAAAAACTACCTTATGAAAAGTAACACACTTTAGATTTCAATAATTGTGCAATGTTTTAAGAACGAAAACTAACACTAGCTAGATTTCCATCGTGGTGCAATGTGATAGATGACAATGTAGTTATGTTAGATAGAAAACTTCCTTATGAAAGCTATTGCATGTTAGGTTTCACTCACCATGCCATGTTGTTAGAAGGAAGCTAACTCCACTATATTTCTATTATGGTGTAATGTATTTGATGACAATGTGGTTGTGTTAGATGAAAAACTACCTTATGAAAACTAACATGGATTAGCCTTTAGTCACTATGCAATGTTTTATGAATGAAAGTTAACTCCAACTAGATTTCCATCACGGTGTAATGTGATTGATGACAATGTGGTTCTATTAGATGGAAAACTACATTAGGAAAAGTAACACACATTAGCTTTCATTCATCGTGCAATGTTTTAAGAACGGAAGCTAACTCTAGCTAGATTTCTAGTACATTCATACACATACATCAATAATATAAGTGCCATGTTCATAGTCAAATAAGAATTTGGTGGGTTTATCTGAGTTGATATCTGTCATTCTCTGATACTTCTTGGATCTCTTATTGTGATCTCTTTATATATATTTTATGTAATTTATATGTAAATTCCCTTTTTCTAGCGTGCATAAGATGTAGGGGAACAATGTTTCATGGCATACAAAAGGGCTACCTTATTGTTTTGAATTATTGCAACTATATTACTTTTTTGAACATACACTTAATATGGTTTAACCTTAATTACAAACTACAATTCAAATGTGTTACAAAAATTGGGAGGAGTTACAATGGAAAATATAATTTTGATAAGAGGGGATTATGTTGACCTCCTAATTAATGGTAAAGTTATTGGACTAGGAAGGGTTGAATCTACAGAGACTACAACTCATTATGGTGGAGAAAGGATTAATGTAGGATATGTTATGGTTTTGATAATTGATGTCATTGAACCACATTTGACTGTGGAAGATGTTGATGAAGGGGACTTACATCCATGGAAGATCATAGATTTGAGGCACAACAAAGGTAAATAAAAATGTTGAAGCACATGTTAAGTGTTTTTGATAGTAAATTGCTTGTTTTTTTGGGCAAATACTAAGTTTTTTTAATTTGCAGTATATGTGCAAATGTCTCTTCTGCATTTTCTATTGGAGACATGGTAGATCTTTTGCAATGTGGAGTGAAGGTGGGTGAAGGTTCCATATTCAATACAAAGATTGGTCATAAGGTGCATGGAAGGATGGTAAATAAAGGATCCATAGTGGTTAACATTGAGAAGGTGTTAAAACATGATGTTCTTTTTCCACATCCAATAGGATTTGAGAATACACTAGGGGGTGCATTGGTATCTTATGAGATTTGGCCAGAATCAGATTTGGAACCTCATTGTCAGATCATCCAGTAAATACTCCCCAAGATAGGCTTACACTCACATGTAAATAGGTTTCTCCTACACATGAGTGCATGAGAACAAGCATGTGCATTGCCAAATGGATCATAGTTAATGTTCATGAGGATGACATGGTTGAGGGTGAAATGTTAGGTGGAAAGGAATTCATTGTTTTTATGGACGACATAGGAAGTAATTGTGAAAGATGTAGTATTGGGGATAAGTTTATACATTGTTTGGTTATATGTCTAATAAATAATTTGTTGGACAATGAAGGTGAGATTTTAAGGGTGAATGAAAATTTCAAAGATTCACCCAAGGAAATGGTGGTATGGGATCTTATAGAGGACACAAGTCCCTTAAACACATGGGATGGGATGGTGATATTTATAATGAAAAAGATACAGACTCAATTGCTATGCACATAATGAGAACATATAAAAGGATTAAATGAGTTGTGGCTACAAAAAAGTTGGAAACTTTCAAACACAGAGAGATGAAGAAAAAAAATCCAACTTTTGGCAGCGAATGAATGTTGCAAACAAGATTGTCTTCAACATGTGGATAGGAAATCCATTGCAGCTACTAGAAGGGGTATGAAACTCTTAAAATTAATGGTATTAGGGATTTTGTCTTGAATTCACTCCTTTCCAACACAATCATGTCAAAGAGCCATGGTCATGGCCTACCTCCTACTGCTAGGAAATTAAAGGACATGAGGTTTAATGGAGATATTATTTGTAAGAAAGAATGGTACAAGATACATAATATTCCTCAAAGCACCTTCAATACTTACCAAAATAATTTCCAACAAGGACATGTCAAAGGAATACATGGTAACACCAACAAATGCAAACCACGTGCACATACTATGGAAACCATAGAAAAATTGCACAAAATTGTAATGGATAATCCAGATTTTTCACCAAACCAAACACGACAAGTTGAAGAAGATAGAACATATGCTCCTTTAAGATTGCTGCCATCAACATACACCCAAAGTTCTTTGTTAAAAGAGATCGATGAGGCTCTTCAAGAGCTCAATTTTCCATCAATATCACAACAAACAATGAGCATTATTTAGAATACTATTTTCTAGATGTGGCATTCTCAAAGAACACTAACTTCAGTAAATGTAGTGAATTATGTATCGTGTTGAAAGCACAGATGAAGACAACGACTACAAAAGAGTTGGAAGAAAAGGAACGAGCTAGACTGAAGAAACATAATAAGATTGTTATGTGTGGAAGATATTGCTACTATGCCCACAAAATTATGTCAGAGTGGTATCCAAAGGAATATTTGAGCATTATCCATGATAAAATGGAAAAACACAGACTTCAATCCCAAGATTACGTGTCAAATCAAAATCTGTTGCAAGAACAAACTTGGGTTTGTCGTTGACAGGTATGCTAACACATGGGCATAGAATAGGAGGTTTTGGTCATTTCTCCTTACGATTTGCACACATGGGATCACAATTTACCATTAAATCTCTTGCAAAGTTCTTAAGGGACCTTGAAGACACACACCTTGATATGTATGGTGATTTTCTTTATGAGAGTGGAAGTTCAAGAAACCCACTTTCAAATGCATTACTTCAAAAATCTATTTACTCAAAATGTAGAGTGTACACGGATGCTTTCCTATCTTTAAATGGAAGCTCAAAAAATCAAAATCTTGATTTTAAACCTCTTCCTCCACATTTGTTGTTATAGTTGGACAATGCAGCTAGTGATAATAAGAATCATTATGTTTTCATGTTTCTATCACTATTAACTGTATTTGGTGTCTTCACCATTATTGAGGTTGGGTTCTTGCTTGCGGGGCACACCCATGAAGACATAGATGGAACCTAGGGAAGAATGTTTTCCAACTTGAAAAGTAAAGAAATATATTCTTTACCTGAGATGATGGATACATATCGCACAATAGAATAAAAATGGGTGTTTCCACCTAAACTTATTAACAAAGTGTATGACTTCAAAAGTTCTCTTAATGGGTACATCAAGGAGGGGAAAAATGCACTAGTTGGACATCTTAATGTCCAGTACTTCCAATTTCTTGTACTCAATGATGTTCCAGTTATGAGGTATAAAGAATCCATCAGAGACATTGAGTGGTCAGAACCAGTTGAGTTGTGGAATATAGATGATGAAGGTCGACCTATTTTTCCCACAGGGAAGCCATCTTTCTTACGTCCCAAAGACAATGATGTTTATTTGAAATAACTAAAGGAAGGAATAACATCATACATAAAAATGTGGAAAGAGACTATTGGCAATGAGAATTCACCAATTGTTACAGAGGAATGGAATAAAAAACTAGAGTATTGGAAAAGAGTTCTTGATGCATTAGATGGAATCTACAATGACCATACATCCTTGGATGAATGTGATTCTTCTTCTGATGATTTTTGGCCCAAGACAAGGAAAAATGTTAACATTGATGGTAATGCACTCCATGCAATATCAAGTATTATGGATGGGGATTTTGATAATGTGACAAATGAAGCGGTATATGTTGGACCCAAGTGCAGTAATCCAAATCCAACATTCGATCCTAGATTTGATGTTGAGAAAGGAAAGATGTTGTTTGTTAGATCAAGAAATGAGGATGAAGGAGAGACGATTTGGATGGCAAAAGCCACCTTAGATATCTTCCAGGATGATGATAGTGAGACCCTTCATGTAAAGATTGATTGGTGGCAGCCTAGCTGAGGGAAATACAAGGGAAATTTTTTAGAACAATATTGGGTACCAAATCCTGATGACACATAACTTGGATCTATTCCAATTAATACCATAGCTTGGGCATGGATGCCAATTTGTCTTTTAGATCAACATAACATCTCACTATATCAAATGTGCATAATTATATTCATTAATGCAAGTACAAAACCATTACCTTATTTATTATTAGCTTTTGCTCACTCTCTTCAATACCATTTTGAGCTTTTCATTTTGTTCCTCTGATGATTGGTGGAGTGGCCACTCGAAACGTTTCAATTCATACAATTTAATTCAATAAAATCTCTTTGTCATTATGATTAGCTGTGGAAATTTTCATCCTTAAGTTGTACTTGATCTCCTTGAGAAAATATAATGAGGTTAGGTGGAGATGATTCATGAATGTAATTTTTCTTTTTGAATGACTTATTAATATACATGAAGAAAAAGTTGTCAATGCTTGTAGCATATCAAATATTCTCTTCAAGCTACCTTTTGACAAATTTTATATTATTTTCTACATATATGAAAATTTTGGTTCAACTTCAATGTTAATTCATGTGATGATAGTTTATGCGAATGCACCTTAAAAAACCTTATAGACATGCTTTGTGAATAAATGTAATGCACTTGCAATAAGGTTTGAAGTGATTTTTCCCTATTATTTGTTATTATAGTTGATATAAATTTAATTATACTACTATGTTGCATTCAGATTCATAATTATATTTTCTCGTGTAGACTTTAAAGTGGTGCCAATTTTGTACTAGTATATTAACTTATACTCAAAAAATACAGTTGTAACATTTTGAGTGTGCAAGTTTTATCAGTTTGTCACCATTGTGATTGATTTTTTGGATTAAACCGTGTGAAGGTTTTTCAGACCAACGTTTTGAGAGGACACTCCACCCATGATTGTTACAGGAACCATGAAAAACTCATTGTGGACTGAAAAGATTTCACATAACTTAATCCATAAAATCAATCATTAAGTAGTAACATCATGTTAACTTTAATTCATGTTGGACATTATCATCAAATACATTGCATCATAAAGATGATTTAATCCATGTGAAATTTAATGCTGATTTTAATGCACTACATGTAATATAAGTATTATGGATGGAGATTATGAGAACGTGACGAATGAATTGGTATATGTTGGACCCAAGTGCAACAAGCTAAAGCCAAGATTCAATCCTATGATTGAAGTTGAGAAAGGAAAGATGTTGCTAGTTAGATCATGAACTGAGGATGAAGGAGAGATGATTTGGATTGCAAAAACCACCTCATATATCTTCCAGAATGATGAAAGTGAGACTCTTCATGTAAAGGTTGATTGATGGAATCCTAGTTCAAGGAAATATAAAGGAAAATTTTAGAACAATATTGGGTACCAAACCTTCATGACACATGACTTAGATCTATTCCAGTTCATACCATAGTTTGGGCATGGATACAAAAGAAAGAAGATTGAGGAAGACCACGATAAATAAATGTGGTGTACAAGTTGTAACTGATTTGTTTGACTGAATATAAGGAGATTAGGCGGAGATGTTTCATGAATGTAATTTTCTCTTTGAACAAGTTACTAATATACAAGAAGAAACACTTTTCAATGTTTGTTGTATATCAAATATTCTCTTCAAGCCCTTTTTTGAGGAATTTTATATTATTTACTAATATGAAAATTTTGGTTCAAATTCTATGTTAATTCATGTGATGGTACTTTATGTGAATTAGATAACACCATTCAATTTTTAACTTTTTATTTGCTTTTGATATAAACTAAACATGTCACTATATCAAATGTGCATAATCATATTCAATAATGAACCTTAAAACATCTTCTAGACTTCCTTTGTGAATACTGTAAGGCATTTGCAATAAGGTTTGAAGTGACTTTTCCCTATTATTTGTTATTATAATTGATATAAATTTAATTGTTCTACTCGGTTGCATTCTAATTAATATTATATTTTCTTCTGTAGACTTTAAAGTGGTGCGAACTTTGTATTAGTGCAATATCTTATACTCAACAAAGACAAAGTAGTAACATTTCCAAAGTGTAGGATTTCACAGTTTGTCATCATTGTGAATGATTTTCTAGATTAAATTGTTAGTGAGTTTTTCAAACCAACATTTCAAGTGGGCACTCCACGCATGATCGTCGGGGGAACAATGTAAAATTCATTATGGTTTTAAAGGCTTTCACATAGCTTAATCCCGAAAATCAATAGCCAAGTATTAACATTTAATGTCAATACTACATAAGTTAATAATAGTCACAACACAATATTAATATGTTGTTAAATAACTTTATATTATGTAAGAAATTTTTTACACAAATTATTAATAATTCACTAATCAAATATTGGTGACTTTTATTTTAATATGTAAATGTAAATATTAATGATAATCAATGTATATCATTAAATACATTTATAGGTAAAATTTCTCACATAAATCTGTTATTCATAAAATCAACATTCATTAGCTTGTTTTTTAATACACCACCACCAACAATAATAATAATTTATTTTGTCTCTATTCTAATTCACAATATATTGTAATCATTACTAAGATAAAACCTATTTTACTTTAAGTCATAAAATATTTTCTCTTGTCCACTATCAAGTGGTGCCAACTTCCAAAAATAAAACATCATACTCAAAATAGACTTAAGACTTACTATGGTAACTCAACCTAAACACATTTGTTAACATAATTTCAATTAAATGAAATTCCAAGATAATAATAGCTACAAACATTGATTATTAATGTCATTAAATAACTTTAATAATAATAAGTAAAAAAATCTTCTACAATCTATTTTTCGTGATATAATCATTGATCAAATTAACTTTTATTAGAAAATATAAATAATAGTAATATAAATAAATTATAGTTCTATTCTAATGCATAATTGTTTTTTATCATTAAAATAATAAACTCAGCATGGTAACACTTAATATATAATAGTTTTTCTTGTCACTTGTAAAATGTTGCCAACCTTCTAATATATTACAACATGATACTCAACACATGCAATATTCCTTGCTATGTCGAGAATTAAAATTGTTATAATAACCAACACATTTGTATTATGTCATTAATTAGTTTTTAAATGGGCCATTCTAAAATTGTGCCAACCTTCTACTAGTATAGAAACTCAACAACACCAATGTACTAGTTACCATATCAAATTATAATTCAATTGCTTAATCATAGTATCATATACAATATTAATGTCATTACATAAACTTAATCACCTTACCATTTAATACAAACTATACATAATATTAATAGAAATTATGTAAGGAATCAAAGTCTAAGAATTTCATCATTTTGAAAGAATCAAGGTCTAAGACTTTCATAATTTTAATTTGTCACAGAGGATTAGAAAGGTGTAATCTAGGTGTTAACACAGTCCCTCTCCCCCCATGTTGTAAAGGGTGCTAGCTCAATGGAAGAGCACCTGCATTACAAGCAGGATGATAGTGGTTCGATTCCTCTGTGCCCTAACAGAAATTAATAGATGATATAAAATCTTAATGATAATATAAATATTGTAAGATATCTATATTTTCAATATAAATATGCTCTTTTCAATTAAACACATTGTTCAAATACTTCATAAATAAATAATGAACACTTGCGATAATTAGTTCAGTTGGTTTTCTCCCTTTCCTCTTGAATATGAGAAAAATCAAAGTGTACTGCACTAATCCTATTATAGTTCAGAATTGATTTTGACTGTTAAAATAATTAATATTAATAAATAAGGGAGGATTTACTAACATCAATATCATTAAATAAATTTATAGGTAAGAAATTTCTCATGTTAATCGATTATTCATAAAGTAAACATTTATCAACTCAGTTTTTAATACACTACCACTACCAATAACAATAATAATAAATTATATTGCTATTTTAATTCATAATTTACTTTAATTATTACAAGGGTAAAACTTAGAATTTAAAGTCATAAAATATTTTCTCATTTTGATTATAAGTGGTTCCAACTTCCAAAAATAAAACAACATACTCAACAAAGACAAATAATTACTATGACAATGTTTATAATTGTTGTAGTAACAAATACAATGTTGGTATTATGTCATAAAATAATTTAATCAACTTAAAATTTAATACAAACTATAAATAATATTAAGAGAAGTTATGTAAGGATTCAAAGGCTATGACATTCCTCATTTTGAAAGAACCCAATCTAGAGGAAGTTCTAAATTCTAGATTTAACCCATCTAGTTCTAATTGAGATGTAATATTTCCTCTAGTTCTAATTGAGATGTAATATTTCCTTTTGAATGGTTGAATACTAAAGTTTTACTTGAAATAAATAAAAAATATTAATTGAGAAAGTAATTCATTGGATTAATTCTTCCAAAGTTAATGGAATAGTTTTTTGAGTTGATTTTTATAGATTTAATAGAATATGTATTTAGAGATTTACAAAAAAAACTCAATGCGGATGAAGTCCCTGTAATAGAATATTTCCAAATCTAATGAAATATGTGTTGTAATCTCGTTCATGCCCGTAGGTGATCTCCTCACCAGTGCTCTAAGATTTACATCAAGTGAAATTGGTGTGGTTTTTCTTGGGGATAAAAGGTAAAATACCCATGATTTTATTTATGGGAATTGTTGATCTTCTCTCCACCTCCTAGTTTTCCATAAAAAAATGTGTTTTTTCATACCAAATGGCTTTTCAGTCTTGTGCACAAAAAATAAAAGCGATAGTGGTACATGGTTTAAGTGACCTATAATGTAAACATTGATTTCATTTCAACTTCATTTCAACGTGAGGAGGTGAACATTTTGCAAACATCTTTAAGCAATGTTTGTCAAAGACAAACCCAAAATTTCGACAATTTTTTTTGCATGTTCGACTTCATTTATACATAGGAAGTGAATTTTTTTCTCAGATGTGAGTGGAAATGTCAATTTTGGGGTCCATACATAGGAGTGGAGATACTGCATCAAAGCCCTTAGATCATAAGGAAACATCCTTATTAACTCTACAAGTTAGGGTTTCACTTGATCGCCTATGCTCATACATGTAGACGATGTTGATTCCCCCCTAAAATGGCTAGTTATGATACTTGGATCCAGTTGTTTGAAGCATTCCAGGGATAATAGTAAAAAACCCCAAGGTCGATATATCATACGATGCAACTTCATTATTTAAAGATATTAAACCCCTTACATACTACAAACCTATTGTGAAAAGAAAACAATAATGTTAAATATGAAACAATAATATTAAATATGAAACACTAATCCCAAATATATCCAATATCCATTAAAAAGATTAATTTATGATTATGAATTGATAATCCAAACTATTATATTTATATTACACAACGTTCACATAATAAAAAAAACCACAACAATAATATTAATAAATATAAGGGAATACTCCCCAAAGATATCGAATATCCATTCAAAAGGGTAACACAACAATAATACTAGCATACCCCCAAAATGAGGGAAATGAAACACTGAGAAGAATTGCTATATGTTGTGAAATGAGAGAAGGTGAAGAAAACGACAGTTAAAGAAAGTAAGAAAATGCCGTATTGTACTTTTGAATAGTTGGATAAGTAAAGCATACATCAATCATACATAATTTCTTACATAATTAAATTTGTTAATGTGTTGTCCCATTTATGTATTTGTTATAGTTTTTTTTTGAAACTATGTTAGGGGCAGTTATTAAAAATGGCTTATGCTTTATTAGTATAGCGTAATTGTTGCTTCAACTATCACATGCAAAAATTCTTCACAATCAACAACACAGGAGTAAGTAACTTTGCAGGAGTAAGTAACTTGTTGATGCTTCAGAAGCATTTAATAGAGAAAATTTTGTAGGAATAAGTAACAATTTCATAAAATTGAGAATGTTGTAGGTTTAATAATCAAAAGTTTGACACCGATTAAATTTAGTATTAAGTAACATGTCTAAATTATTGATAGCCAACAATAAGGATTCAAACGTTGAACCTTGATCATGTACTGTATGTTCAGTGATCTGTGAGTAGTGAAGTGAAGATAATATGTTGAGAATATGCAATGAAATGTATACATTTTTGGAAATACTAATAAGTTATAAATAGAAACCCATGTGAGTGATGGTAAGTAAAGTGAAATTTTCATGTTTTTTTTCATACAAGAAACTATTTAATTGTTAACAATAGAACAAAGGGGTAGGTAGTGATCAAGTTTTCCTCTAATTAGATTGGAAATCAACATTGTGATGTTCATTTGGCAAGGAGAGTGCATGGATTGAGAGTTACAATGTTAAATGTGAAATAGATAGAGAATGCAGTAGTGCCTCTTCTTTCTTTCGAAGTGAGACATATGAAGTGTCTTGCATCTTTGCATATCGTTCAAAGGAGAATGATGGTGCAATAGAAATTCCTTGTAATGTTGTCATTTGTGACAATGTTGTGAAGGTCAAGCCTTGACGTTCAGTGTTACCAATGTCAATGGTTGACCTTGTTAATGTCAAGCCTTGGGATTTATTGATAGTCAATGCCCAAGACATCTTGAGGGGGATTTGTTTCCTATTACTTCATTGTATGGATGGAATTGGTATGTTCTTTGGTTGGATTGGTTCCATGGAGGTCCAATGTAATTATTGAATTCCATGACAACATAGGTTGGAAACTCAAGAGGGCTAAATCTAGGTGTGTATACAATTTGGATGATCACTCCGAGAGCACCATTTACTAATCTTTCTTTTACCCAAAAATTGTAGGATAGAATGACTTGTTTCCTGAAGCAAAGTAATATTTATTTTTCATGTTAATGGTCATAATATTGTTCTACATCTACTCTAGTGGTGAAATCTGCGACGAATCTTACAATAGGCATAGCCAACGATTGGAGCATGTATTTGTTATGATTGTTTGCAAGCATGCTCATTGTAAATAGATGTATTGATGTGTCAAATTATGAATGGTCCTCTATTGACAAGAAATTATTAGTTCTAGACTGGAGGAGAGTCCAATCCTCCATTTTTGGTGTAGCATTGCAGATATTTGTCAGTAGCAGACAGAAACGTAGTTGAGTAACATCAGTTCCCATTTGTTGGAATATTGTTTCCAAAATTATTACAGTGGTAAATTATATCCATAAACACTTTCCCATAGTTTATCCTACATATATAGGCCTGTCCATCATAGGTGGGAGTTGGCCCAAATCACCAACAAGAATTATTGACTGATTGTCGAATGAGTGGTTGTTTGTTTCTAGAAATAATTCACGCAAACGACTCTCAATCTGCATGAATAACTTATGCCCTATGGAGCTCATTTCATCAATGAGAACGTATTGAATATATTTTATATCTTCTTGGAACACTGATAGGGATTTTCCATGTAAAGGATTCATGTCCTTTATATGAATCTGAAGTCCTACATGTATAGTGGTTGCATGTATGTTGAATGTTGCAATGCCAGTAGGGGCGAGGAGTAGTAGTGGACTATGGCCATCGATTGCTTGACAAGATAGTTCATTTTGAATGGTGCCGATAAGGTATGATTTACCTATTCCTATCATGCCTTGGATGATCATTCGTAATGGCTCCTTTATTCCTTGTACATGTGAATGTTATAGGACTATCAAATGCAAGTTGTTGATTGTGAGACAATGCATTTGTTGAAGTAGGTAGGGGATTGTTATATTTTATTACTTCCCCACTCTTTCGATTGTAGTCGATGTAGGTTGGTGATGTATCCAGTGTATTTATTGATACTTCTAGATGATTCCATTCATGGTTTGTGTCAAAATATTGAAAGCCAAGCATGTCAAGCTCATTAATGTGGACATTTCCTGCAAAGACTAATATTGACAAGGTTTTCCATTCATTCATCTCCATATTGGGATGGATGGTATGAGTGGTATCCTCATCTTCAGATGTAGGTTCATCGGGAGCGGCTGCAAGGATGTGTTCAACATGACATGCATTGTAGGTGTTTCTTATGTTCTCCCAATTTGAAAAAATGACATGTGATGTAAGGCCTATGTCTTTAGTGAAGGAACGAAAGGGATTATATAAAAGAAATTCACTCCAACAGAAGTCAAGAAATGCATTAAATTATTTGAATGGAATGAAGGTAAAACGTGACTAGACATGGACAATTGTGGGTATAGTTCTCTTCTTTCATTTTCCCCTTTTGCGTGCATGGTTATATGACTATTGTTGTGCAATGTCAATAAGGCAGAAATGGTCCAAAGTTGGAGGATGTTGCAAGTAGGAATTTATGATGCTGGATATAGATAAGCAATCAATCGAGTCAGGATATATATGATGGAAGATGTGGAGACCAATAGTTAGTTTGATGAAGGACCAACTACATGTGACCAACGAAAATTTTTGTAGAATATGGAAAATGTCTTGAGAGCTAATGTCTCGATCAACATGAATTTCTTTTGAGTGCAGAAGACAATATGCATATGCTGTTGGGTCCTGTCGACATGATGTTCATGTATTTATAACTTCAGAATGTATTCACTTGTATATTTCATATATTGTATTTCATTGGTCCCCGATGTTCCTATCGGGACACTACTACATTTCGACCAAAAATCCGACGGCCGTATTGTCGGATTTTCAACACTCCCCTGTCGCATGTACGACACTATGATTTTTTTTAAGTGTCGGTGGATTTTCGTCAGTTATCCGACATCTTTCCAATCCGCCGGTTAAGATACAGCTCAATTTACCATCGGTTAAATGTAAATCGTTGGTTATTCGACATCTAATTCATATTAAATTTAAAAAAAAATCACCTACACGTCGTCGTTTAAGCGACGGATATGAAAAAAATTAACCTACAGGCCGTCGCTTAAGCGACGGATATCCGACGGATTATGAAAAAAATTAACCTGCAGTCCGTCGCTTAAGAGATGGCTATCTGATGGATTTTAAAAAAATCACCTGCAGGCCGTCGCTTAAGCGACGGATTATGAAAAAAATTAACTTGTAGGCTGCCGCTTAGGCGACAGCTATCAGACGGATTTAAAAAAAAAAATCACCATTGTGATGTCTGGATTTGAATAAAGTGAGATAAAGTGAAGCAAGATATGAGCCACTAAAACCAGTGAACACCACAAAGTTTGACTCATACTATTAAGTAGAAGAATGACAGAAAATCCCTACAATCTCGAGATGTATAACATTTCATCTTTAGATTGATGAAAGCCTATCAAATTTTCTCAAACCTGATTGTAATTTGGCCTCACCTTTGAAGAATTTTCAAGTTTTTGATTTGATGTTTCTACTTTGTGTCTTTGAACTAGTGTGCTTAAAAGTTCTGCTTGCTGATTCAATGCTGAAAGCTATGGATTGTCCTTTGAGAGAAATGCATTTTGTAGCTTGGAACCTACAACTTAACATAATTTCAATGAGTCCATCAATCATAGCCAAAGGACTTCAAGGATTCCAATAATGTTCAGATTGTAAGATAGTTGTTTATCAGTATGGATACTCTATCAAAAGGAAGAATAGGAGTAGCTATTGTTTCATAAAGAAAACCTTGGTTGACTGGGCTCTTAATTGCAAAAAATGGATCATGTGGACTTGAATGGCCGAGGGATACTAGGAATCCTTTGTTGGTTAAACGATCATGTGGCAAAACAGTAAGTGCCGTTCGAAGATGCGACATGGATTCTAATCCTCTATCCTGAGTCATCAATTGGATGGCTCCATCCACTGGAAATAATCCTGAAATATTACTGGTCTTGCATGCAACCCATTTTGAAGCATTATTCCATTTGAGGGGTTGACAAATTGGTTTACAAGGGAAAACATTGCATTGATAACTTAAAATTTTACCTCATCTTCTTAGAGCATACTGCAGGATCAAGTGTTTTAAGAATGCTTTTATTTTCAACCACAACCCTTTTGTTGTTATCATTAACATGGATCTGTTCATCATTCTCCTTAGATAATGCTTCCCTTTGGGCTTGCTTTTTACACAACGCATTAAAACAGTTCTTGACAGCATTGTTAGTCCTGTTTGGATTCCAAAGTAATCAGATTTTGTTGTAGAAGTATACCAAAATAAATAAAAGTTTGGGAACACATGTAATATACTTTTTAGACCAAAGGTTACAAGAATAATATCGTAAAAATGTGGAAACCTTACAATATCAATGATCATTGATAACCTATAAGATTAGTAATGCTGGATTACTAATTACAAGTTAAAAAATTTAATTACTTGTTTGTATCATGCAAATATTATTAGTATGGCGTGATCTTAAAAACTACTGCCTACCTGCCCTGAACTACTTTTGCGATCTCTGTCCAGCGGTTGCCAAATTTTTTATGTGCCTGTGTAGAAAAAAGACCAAAAGATGGTCACCAATGATGAACTTGTACAGCATGAAACTTTATGTTCTTCAACTGTCCTGGTATTTATAAGATAAGCAAATTGAATTCCAGTATTATGGGTAACGTGATCTAACTTGAAGGCTCAACTTCAGAAACATTCAATAGAATTGTAAGCAAGGAACATTAAACAAGCTATGGTGGTTACCTGAGAGCAAACTATTTTTGCATAGTACTAAAACATTCAATTTGTTACTTCAGGAATTTTACCTTGAACAAGATTATATCCTCTTCCTGCGACCAGCTCCCTTTTTTATAAGTTGTACTCAAGTACGTGTTCCATCTGTGACATAGTCCATAGAAGTTTCAGATACTTGGAAATAGAAAGACCAATGCTAACTAGCCTAATTGGAATTTATCTCCAAAGCTGCATTTGAGTAAGAATCACTATTTTCACCTTCTCCTACACTGTCTGCTTGTTTTGTCTTTCAATTGAGATGAAATGATAGCCCACCTATATCCACAACAGTTGTACCCAAATTTAAGAAATGCCATATACAAAAGTGTTACCAATCAGGTATTAAATTTTGACCTCCATGCTCAATTGGCACAGATGCAGAAATGATAATGAAATATATTTTCTTTCTTATTGACAAGCACACCACAGGCAATTGATTGAAGAAAACTCATAATAAACCTTTAAAGATAGCTTTGATTTTATAGAAAGAAAAAAAAAATTTGGGGGGAGGAGAAAGGGTGATGAACAAGAAATAGTAAAATGATCTTGTTAAAGTTGTCTTAGGAATCTGAAACTACAAATGATCTCTCACTGATCTAGCAAAGGAAGCCAGCAATCAACATGACCATCTCCAAATGCAGAGGCAGCATAAGCCCAGTCAAAATGACATGTTAGCATAGCTACCTAACAATCGATGGGTAGTGGACCCACAATTTTACTGGCCAAGGGAGAAACGTAGGGTGAAAAGAAAAGAGACCATTCTTCTCCCAGCAGACAAAGAAAAATAGAGTAATTCACAGCTGAAACGTTGTAGCAGACTCTAGACCATCAGTATGCAGTCACATTATCCAAATGCACTATGAATCTGAGATAGAGAACTTTGTAATCAATAATCTACTTTAATAAAGAAGAGTATCAGTTTCCCGATGAATATTTTATTTCCGATGAGGGTTTTCTCCATGTAAATGCCAGTGTTACTGTGTGCATGCTGTCTTTTCTGTGTTCATTATCATTTCATTGATATTCAACGGACTCTTGAATGCAAGCATTGCTACTTTTGTTCATTGTAATTCCAGAGTTCAGTGTATATTCCTGTCAGAAGCTCCGTTATTTGCTCATTATGTTCTGTGTTTATATTTTCCTGTTAGACCTGCCAAATACATTGATGGTAGGCATTGAAGGCATGAAATTCTATAGATATTAAGTTAGTACAACAATGCAACCTTTAAAAAGCTTGCAGCTAATATGAAATGTTTCATCACTGAAATTTAGTTTTTGCTGAATACATTGATGATAGGCATTTAAGGCATGAAATATTGCGGAGATTACATCAGTGTAGCAATGTAGCATTAGAAAAACTTGTATCCAATATGAAGTGATCACCAAAATTCAGTCTTTGTAATTTCAGATCAAGTTGGTATCAAGGCCATGTTCAAAATTACTTGGAAATAAATCTTGTATAGTAAATCCAGGAGTGGGTATGAAAAGAGCATAGAACCACTTCAACAAAAGTTGGAAAGACACGAACAACAAAAAATGAAGGGTCTCCCCATGTAAGGCAATGCCAAGAGGACCCAGAGGTCAGGTTTCCTTGTTGGAGTGAAGTATTGTTGTGCTAAGACCCAAGAGAGATGATGACCTATCTCATGAAGACAATGGCCAAGAAAGAGGAACTGTTGCAGCCTCCAGGAATGAAGAAGAGAATCCTGACCAGGAGGACACCAAAGGTAAGAGGCATGAGACCTCCATTAATGGCATGGCTTCTTCTTAACCTTCTATTGCACCATTCAAAGTAGAAGCCAAGATCAATATACCAACCTATGATGGACATGTTGGTGCTTAAAAGCTCAATGATTCGTTCAGGCAAATAGAGGTATATTTGATATTTCAGTATCCAAGGATACAAAGACAAGAAAAAAGCATACTTTCCTATGCTGAAAAAGACTACCCATGCATTAGTATGGTGGGAGAGCTACATGTAGCCCTCAAAACAGCAAAAGAAAGCCCCATTGGCTTCTTAGGAGGAGTTCAAAGCACTCCTGAAAAAATAGTTTTATCCCATTGGCTATCAAGAGGAACAACTAATTGAATGGCAATAGTAAATAATTCTACCAAAGCGATGGTCAAAATTTCCAAGACTATACCACCAAATTCAGGAAGCAATCCATTATGTTAAGCCTCCAGCTAGAAGATCAACACTTATTGATGAAACACCAAGGGGCCTTGTGTGGCTAAATCAAAAGGAAACTAGCCCTCTTTGAGGGAAAGACCAGATGATCCCTTTAAGAAGGGACAGAAAACCAGCATAGAATGGAGCAATAGGAAACACAAAGTATGGTGCCCAACAACATGACAGGAGGATGACCTACAAAGCTGCTCAGTTGAAGGACAGTGGTGAGAATCATTGCTATTTTCAATTATTGTAGTATAGATGGCCATACCAAGACAAAATGATGGAAATTTCCCTTGGAATTGCATCCTAGAAATCAAAAGAAAGCATCGAAGCAAGCTCTCACCAATATTTAGGGACAAGAATTAGAATGTGACTCCAAACTAGATGGGAAGATCACTTGTATGAGCATACAAAATTGAAAAACCACCAGCTAATGAGGATGAGTTGAAAAAACTCAGTGCCATGAGAGAACAGTTGTTTAACATCAAGATTCAAATGAAGATGTTGAAGAAGGTCACTGGATTGTTTGTCCAGTGAAGTCAGAAGAATCCAATCTCATAGGTGTTAGTGCAGAACTTGGGATTAAATACCAACAAGCATCTAGAACATCATCCATTGCAATGGCTCTGTCAGACAATGTGAGATCAAATTTGGCATATAAGTTCATTTCATTGATGAAATGGATTGTGATGTAGTCCCATTATATGTCTGCGACATAACCTTTGACATCACTTATTTGTGGGATCACATGGCCATATAACCTCAAATTATAGCATAAATATAGATTGATTGAAGATGGAAATCCATTTCTAGTTAATGCTTATATAGATAAGCCAACAAAAATTGGTTTCATCCAATCAAGCCAAGATATCAATCAGTGCGAGTAAGTGACTTGTAATCACACTTACAAACTGCAGGTGCAGGATAATCAAGCTCCAGAACCGAATCTTCAAATACTGGTTTGCCTCCAAAGAGAGGCTGAGCATGGAATGTGTCTTGCAATGGTGTTTTTTCTCCAAAGAGAAATGGAGCATGGAATGCAACTACCACCAAACTCAACTGAACTTTTGTGGAACCAAAAGCCTTCAAATTGAGGAGGTCTGATCTATAACAGATCTAGCTAGAAGAATCCAACAGTCAACATGGCCCTCTCCGAATGCATTGGCAGAATAAGCCCAGTCAACAAGACATTTCAGCACCACAATTTCATAACTACCAAGCCAATGAATGGGCAGTTGGCCAACAACTCTCCTGGCCAAGGGAAAAAAGAGGCCACTCTTCTTCCAGCTGAAAAAGAAAAACAGAAAGGGAGTTCACAGCCAAATGTTGTAGGAGACTCAAAACCATCTGTATGCAGACATGGTAACCAAATGCAATGAATCTGAGATAGAGAGCTCTGTAACCATTAATGGCCTTCAATAAAACCGAGTATTTGTTTGGAAGTGGAATTTGTACATCCCAAGAGGGTTTTCTCCACATCAATGATAAACCCTTGCGTTAATGTGTGCATTCTGTATTTTGTGAGTTCATTATCATTTCATTGATAGCAGAATCTTGAATGCAGGCATTGTTCCTTCTGTCACCGTAATCTCAAATTTCAGTGTTACTGTATGCATGTTAGAAGCTCTGTTCTTAGTTTCTATTTCCCTGGTATACCTACTGAATACGTTGTTGGCAGTCATTGAAGACACAAAATGTTGCACAGATTAAGCCTATTCAGTAATGCATCGGTAAAAAACTTACAGTGTTTCATCACTAAAATGCAATCTCTGTAATTTTAGATCAAAAAGGTAAAAGGGAGCTACCATATTACAAGGATCGAATTAACAAGAAATCTATAGAACAAGACTTCCTCTATGAAATTGCACATGCAAGCTAGGAGCAAGAACTTGAAAATCCTAGGAAAATACTCAGCCTTGAAATAAAAATAAAATGGAACACATGCCAAGTAATATGTGATACCAGTGAAATCCAAGTAAACAAGCATATACCACTGGATGATTCAACAAGCAGGCAGGAGTATGTATGATGTGATCAGGCTGACAGTGACAGGTTAATGCTTCTTATAAAACAACAATGTCAATATAGAATGTGCATAACGTTTGCCTCATAGCTGATGTCACTCAAAACTGAAATGAAAAATCTATACCTGAGCAGACTCCTATTGTTCACCAAAAGAAAGTGGCTAAATATTAAAGACCAACTCTTGGGAAAATAATGTTGATTTTGTTAAAACTTACTTGTCCTATAGACCAAGATCCTTCTCAATTGGTAGTTTATAATGTCGGTTGTAAAACTTTATTCCTTGATGTTTTGCATAGCATTATGACCAAGTTACCCCAAATAGTGCTTAACAGATCAAATTTTGATCTAAAATAGGGCAGAAGTTATCACAGCAAAATCTGTTCCCAGAAATTAGAATAAAATACAGTTGCTTGCCTGCCTTATTCACCAACACCCAAATTTGTGAAGTCAAGTGATTTTGGAAAATAGATGCTTAGAACACGCCCCTGCATCTCATCTTCCAACTAAGATCCTTCTACCTATGTCTGGTGAGCTAGCTATTAATGCCTACACCAAACGATACATTAAGGTGATCTAGATACCCCATCCATTAGAAAACATTTTATTTCCAATCACTATTTTCAACTCATAGGTGAGAAACTTAGATCATACAATCTGAACAGATTTTAAGAGTACTCCAGTAAGACTGCGATGATAGCAAAGATGATACAACATAACATGAATTAAGTGTCAATTGGGTGTAGCCCAGGTGAGTTGAGCAATGGAGTGTTATCCTCCCCACACAGGATCAATTCCCACAAGTGACGCATTGAGCTCTTAATGTGTTTATTGTTGTAATGGTCTTGAGCCATGAAGAATCCAGTTTACCCTGGGTACCATCCTCAGAATGTGGGGAAGTGCCAGCTGGGTTTCCCAAAGATGTGTAATTCACGGGTTGACTAAATTAATTAATTATAAAAAAAGAACTAAACATCAAGAATGGACCCTTTAACGCATTAAATCCTTTGTGCAAAGGATCAGATCAGTTTCCTATCAATAAATCTATCCCCTGCGTCAACTCCAGTATGAATTCCATTGAAATCTCCCTGCATGCAATTTGATGTGTGTGACTCCACTCCCCACCTTCTTTAGTGGCTCTGTGCAATTGCAGCCTGTTACTGTCAGGCCAATATTTTCTAAAATTTCCAATTATGAATTCATTAAATTCAAATTCACCATGGATAGAGCTCAAAGCTACCACACTGACGCAGAAATGACCTGCAAATTGCCTGTGCAGTTTTTCCCTCTCAAATAGATAAAATTAAAAGAATAGACTCTAAACATTGGCAAAACAATGTCTAGTCATAACTCGAATTTTGTATACCATCAAGGTACAAAATATGAAAATCGACAATATAAATCTAGATGTAGATTTGTCAATCAAATTTTTTATCTAGCTTGTACTCATTAGGGTTATTTGCCAACAAGTAATCACAATTTTGAGACACATAAGGAAATTCACATTATAAATCTTAGCACCACAGGTGAATGGATATCAAGCATTAAAACACTGTTTTTATTTGAAATTTGTGATTTAGGGCTCTTTTAGGTAGGCAATTTAATCTAACCAAAAATAAATAAAAAAGAAAATTAATTTTGTGTTTTCAGAATCCCTACAAGAGTTCAGGAGAAAGTAAAAACCATGACCCTCTTGCTTGTGCATGGCCAAGCACTAAACACTTTAATGTAGTGATGATTGTTGGGAAAAGACGAGGATTTGGAGAATTTAAATTTAACCAATATGATATATCATATAATCACCGCCTAGATCAAGGTGAAACGGGTCCAAATTCGACATATTGATCTTACATGCTCTATGAAATTTGAGTTATAAAATGACTCCATGTGAAATGAATTAGAGTCTGAGACCACCAAAACCAAATAAACATCAAGGACTGAAATAGGTCCATTTGAGGGTCTGAGACATAAGAAAACAGATCTGACTCCTTTAAATAAGTAATGTAGAGAGAGTGTGTGGGAAACAAAATCCAACAGAGAAAAGTTAAAAACTTCAATGAGGTTAAGCAAGTGTATAAGTCCTGTTTACAGTAAGTTAATCGTTTTCAATCTGATTTTACAACCATCACATTCTTTCATACGTCCATAGAGCACAATAAGGAAGTTGATTCCGTTTCCAAAGCTGATCTTATACTAGAAGCTGGAACTTGGAAAGTGCTGGAATCAAGGGATGGACAAGTTCTGGAATCTGTTCGATCTTTCCATATCCAAACAGATTACTGGTTTCCTCTTCATGGTGATAACATTCTCTTTGGGCTGGGGGATGGGCAATAAGTCACTTCAGATATTTCATGTACTTTTGTATCATGATGCTTATAAATGGGACTCTGTGCTATGTTGGAGATCCCTCTATGTATCTCATTTAAAACTGGTGACAACTCATTACAGCTTTAATGCTGGTTGATTAGGCTTATTTTGAGATTTGGTTTTACTACCTTTGCTTTTCAAGAAGAAAATTATGAATATTGTAAACAATATTTCACTCTGCTGACAAATTACAACATTCTAAGCCCATTTATATAAATGAGTATGGCATGCATGAGACAATCCCAAAAATGATATATAAGATTTTGATGTGGTTATGAGCATGCATAATAGTACCAAGATCATACTACATGCTTAACCTTGAATACTTGTTACATACAACAGCAACAAAATAAACGTTACATGTGACTCCACCACAGCACTAACCTTTGAACATTACATGTGACTCCACCACAGCATGTCTCAAAAGTGGTGCCAAAACGGAAGCACTACAAATAGAATTACTTGAAAGTTGCAAACCCTTAATTCCTGAAAGTATGAGAATTCATATTCTCCTTTTAGCACAATATAGCCGAGAAGGCCATCATCAGTTATTAGGCCTCCTCCTGAAAGCAGGGGCATCTCAACCAGCCTGTGAGGATGCTCTACTGGAAGCATGTCACTATGGCCAGGCCAAAGCTGCTGAATTATTAATCAGCTCAGAAATGATCGGGCATGAAGCAGCTGCACATGCATTGGTGTATTCTAGCTACCGAGGTTTTGTGGAGATTGTTTCTATTTTAATCAAGGCATGCTCAATTTTCAAGAATTTTTCTGCTCTTTTATAAATGCCTACATCTTCACAAAGCAAACATTATCTAGATAGGGAGGCCTTCACTTTTCTATGCAATTATGCGGTGTGGTTTAAGTTTTATGCAGAAGTTAACCAAATCACATTATGCAATGGAAACAGACGTTCTAAATTTGAGACAAATGCATGGCTAACAAAACAACATTACAGTGATCAGATACTTTTTATTATGTTATTGGATTTTGGATATTTGACATCCTATTCTATTGTTGTTGGCTGTTTTCAGAATGGAGTGGATGTAAATTCATGGGATAGGGCACTGTTGTGCTCTGCAAAGCCAGCTTTACATGCAAATGTGGACTGCACACCCCTGATTGCTGCTATTGTGAGCCGGCAAGCTCCCATTGTCAAGTATTTGCTGAAGGCGATTACTTTGTCACTACAGGGTTGAATTTTGATAGCAAGATCTTAGAACTTGAGATATTATGAATTTTCAAGATCTTAGGATTCACAATCTTAATAACATTGCATGTCTTTTTTCTCCAGAAATAAAAAATGTTGTGTTGTTATCTGATCCTGATTCAAAGTAATCAGATGCCTCATGCAAACCTGAACATCTCTTGCTTTCATCTACCTAATAGATTTTTTATTGCAAAAAGCAGGCAGGTGCTAAGACAGATTGTAAAGTTAGCCTTGGAGCTTGGTCATGAGATACAGACTCTGGTGAAGAGCTGCGTGTTGGGGCATGCCTAGCAGAGCCATATAATGAAGCATGGTGTGTTGTTGAGTACTATGAAGCAAACCGAGAAATTCTAAAGACGTTTCTTGAATACACATGCCCTGATAGTGAGCATCAAGGGAGAACACTTATTTGTCATGCAGTTCTTTGCCACAACTCAGGGGCAGTTGGTGCACTTTTAGATGCTGGTGCGAATGCTGAGTTTTGTGTAAGGACAAAGAATGGACATGAATTCTGCCCTCTTCACATGGCTACTAGAACTTGCTGTCATATTATTATAAAGCAGTTCATAGAACAGAATTGTGATCTAGATGCAAGAACATAAACAAGTGAAACTGCATTGATGCTATGTGCAAAGGCTAATTATCAAGAATGTTTCATGGAGCTACTAGTTGCAGGGGCTGATCTTGGGCTTGTAAATATGGCAGGACAGAATGCAGTAAGCATAGCAGAAGAAAGTGGTTTTGCTTCTTCTGTCCATCAAATTATTTGGGATACACTAAAGGCAGGACAGAAAATAAATTCAAGTGATCTCCAAGTGTTCTCTCCTCTTCATTTTGTGGCCAGATTTGGTGATACAGTAGTTCTTCAGAAACTTCTACAGCAGTCTGACATATATCTGAATGAGAAGGATATGTATGGGTATTCTGCTGCCATGATTGCTGCAATAGAGGGCCATATTGAGGTTTTCAAAGTTCTTGTTTTTGCTGGAGCTGATTTGAGCTTGACCAATAAAAAGGGTGAAACAGCCATAGTCCTCTCAGAAGCCCACGGATGCAAAGACGTTATCGAGAGGGTTCTGCTGGAAGCTGTTCTAGAAAATAAATTGAAGGAAGAAGAGTTTACATCCCTCCACTATGCAGCTCGGAGAGGCAATGTAGAGGCACTAGGGCAACTTTTGAAAAGAGATTGTGCATTCAATGCCCTTGATGAGGATGGTTACACTCCTCTGATGCTTGCTGCAAGGGAGGGCCATGCAGATGCTTGTAAAATCCTACTTCTCAGAGGATCTGACTGTTGTCTAGTAAATCTTAGAGGTGAGACGGCTTTGGCACTTGCTAGGAGAAATAACCTGTCAAGAGTTGCTTAAGGTGTCATATTGGATCATCTTGCATGGAATATGGTTTTTGCTGGTGAACAACTTTGCAAGCACACTAGGCAAGGTAAAGGTGCTCCTCATATGAAGATGGTTCGAATGCTTAAATTGGGATTGCTAACATGGGGAAAATCTAGCAGAAGAAATGTTATTTGCAAAGAAGCAGGGGTGGGACCAAGTGTTACATTCCGCAAAAATCGTTGCAAAGGTGATGCAGATAAACCAGCGATATTTAGAATTGTCACTGTTAAGGGAAGAGAGGTTCATTTTGAAGCTGGAAGTGCCGCAAATGTAGAGCTTTGGGTACCTAGAATCAATCTGATTGCCAAAGAAATGACTACTTTGAATGGAAATGCAGTCAGGAAATGAAATTCTACAGGGAGGTAAATGTGGTCTTTGTTTCTTCATTTGGAATCAAACTCATCCAGTCTATAAATGAAAATCCATGGTGGAAATTGACTGAAAATGGTTTCTTTCTGATGCCATCCTCACACAAATGACATGATACTGATTCTCAACCATACAGAAGCTTTAACAGGTTTAAATGAGTACTGTAAATGTAGAGTCCTGGCCTTACTTTGAATTAAGATTGCATATGCAGCCTAGCATTTTCAACTACCAATGCAGTTAAATATGGAGGTCTCTTTTATCTTTACAATTCTGTATCCTCACATTCTGGACAGCATGACAGGTGCTCAGAATGCTATCATTTAGAGTGTAATGTAAAAAAAACATGAAGATAGATAGGCCGATAGATACATTAGGTTGTCCAAGCCTCTATAACTGTTTAACTGTCTATTGTGTGTTACATGGTCAATTTTGGAGTTAACTGCACAAAACCTCTGAAATGACCTTTTAGACATCTTGAAAAATGTATGGGTTGCAACTTCTATCAGGCAGCACTGAAAATGCCTATACAGGATCTTAGAGAAGTAAATACATTTCACATGACATTACATACTACAGTTTGATATAATTAGTTCTTCTTGTATGATATGTTCAACTTTTTGGCATCTGGCATTGGCAAGAATTGCCATTACTAAGTGATCAGAAATGTGACATGAAACTTGATTTGACATAGAAGTTGTAGAATTGGAGTTTTTGAGGCTAAAGAGCTCAATGTGTAGCATATGCACTTGGAGATGGTTCCTTGCACGTCTGATTTTGTGTTATACTGTGCACAACCTGATAAAGCAAACTAATAGGATATTTTGTTTGTACAGCTAAATACATGTTTTAAAATGACTAATGAAAACTTTTCAATTCCCATATATTGTTTTTACATTTTGTTTATAAGTTCTAAATTTTCTTTGTTGAAAGTTTGGGATGCCTTTCTCCAGCTGTCAAAATGATAATCAAAGTTTAATTGCAAAATTAAAATTAGAAGTCTGGTCTTGGATACACAATCAGATCTTGTTACTATACGTAGACAGCTGTTAAGCTTACATGGGCTAATACTTATCTTCCAGGCTGGTATCCTTATCTGCCAAGTTGGTACACCTTATTTTCTTAGTTGGCATCCCATGAAATTATGAACTGTGAGCTTCTCCCAGTTTGTTATAAATACTGGCAATCTCCTATATTTCAATAACTTAATAGTGTATAGATTCAGATTCTTGCTATCCTATTATCTGTTTCTTGTGTCGAGGGCCATTTATGATCCGGGTTAAACCTGGATTTCTACTTGGTATCAGATTGGGCGCTTCTGGCTCTGCTTTTCTGAGTGACTGTATTCAGCTCTGTTTTCTCCAGCGTTCCACCAAGTTTCCGGGACCTGGGAGTGTTGGAGTGGGGAAATGCACATGGGGGATATGTGCAGACACCCCCCGAATTTTAGGGAAATTCATGGGGGACAGCGGGATGTTGGGGTAAAATGGAGAGTGATGAGTTAAATACTCAGTTTGAGGTCATCAGTATCTAGAGTGAAAAGTTACAAGGAGACTATACCATGGACTGGTCCTCTACATTCGGCATCAAAACACTTGACAGACACACACAAAGGCATATACATTCCAAAACCCAAATTTGTAATAATGAAAAGGTAACTTGATAATACCTCTACCATCTCGACAACCCCACTCTTGTCGAACATTTTGGCAAGCCCTTCACTGTCAACGTCAAAGGGGATATTACCCACATATAGTTTAGTGCCCTCAGGAAGAGGAGGATAGTCCTGGTCTTCAACTGTCTCTTGCTCTTCTTTGCTCTCTGTACCAATTGCTACATCTGATTCTTCCTCCTGAACCGCTTGAATTCCCCCCAATTGCTCTTCCTATTCTTTTCCTTCTAAAACTCCTGATGCACAGGGGGGCTCCACTTCTTCTTTTGCTTGCACCAAAGGAATATCCTATGCCTCCTCTACCACTTCTGCCGCCACTAGTGAATCCTGTGCCAATGATCTAATTCTTAGGACCTTCCTCCTGCCCAAAACAGGGGTCAAACAAGAAATCCCATGGCGGGCATGGGATATCCCTGAATGAGAAGGGGCAATCGTTGGCAAGGCCATCATAGGAAGCCTTGAATAAGGAGCCTTCAGACATGCTGAACCTCCTCCTAAAGCTGTTACTGTTGTTTCTTCTAATGAAGGAAGCACTTGGGTAGTCGCCATTGAAAAGCATGAAGCTTCCATCTTCACAAAAACCTCAAAAAAACCTGCCCTAAAACCTTGCAAAAATTCTAAAACTGCAAAAGACACACACCTTCGTACCATGACACTAAGAGGATAAGGTGTAAAAGGGATACGATAGCAGGAGTCAGGTGGTTTGTGTTTCGACAAGATTTAGATATTTTTCTTCCATTTATATGGACAACTATATAAACAATAAAGCTTGAGGGCTATTTAGGAACGAGATTCGTGTTCGTGTCTTCATCTGTATATATTATTTGCTTTTGTTATAAAAAATAGGATGTTTATGGGATAAGATATGATTAAGATGGATTTAAGTTCATTTATGTTTTAATTTTGAAGTGGATTAAGTTTTGATGGTTTTAACTCGTTAGGATGGGTAGCTTAGTTGAAACATTACTTTATCTTTCATGGCATTAACTTAGATGAAACATCACTTTACTTTTTATGTCATTATCAATGATATGATGAAACTCAAGGTGGAGGTCTGGTATCTAAAAATTATGGTAATGGTGGGAGTAGCATAAAAAAATATTATGGGTGTTACATTATATAGAGTGTTAACATGTCTCATATGAATGAGATATTCACTATTTTGGGTGGATTACCAAGTTATGTCAAACAAGCTTAGTTACAAATTTTATTAATTTGTTAAATTAATATAGGGAGGATGATTGCAAGCATGTATTTTATTATCACAAGAAATTATTGGAGGACTAGAATAAAAATAAAAAGCATGAAAAGAAGATGGAATTGATCATGGCTCATTCAATACATAATATCCACTACTATATCGTTCTTCACCACATCAATATCATGACAAATTCAAATCGCATGAAGTGTATCTTGGGATGTTAGCTCATTAAAGGAAAATTTTCTCATTGGATATCCTTTCTCCAAGAATTTGACCTTAAATTTTATACATGTAAACATAAGAAAGCTTTGTCCCTCATCGATTTCATCACTGACTTCCCTACCCATGTAATCCAATGACCACTCAATAGTATTGCTCCTGACAAGCATATTTTTGTTATAGCATCGAACAACCCATGTTATGACATTATCTTGAACTACCTTTACACACTGAACTTTGATCCACATCTCTCTCAAGATGACCATCAAGACATTCATCATTGGTGTCCTTGTTACCTCCTCCTTAAAGGCAACGTGTATTAATGAGGAGTTGACATCATAGTATGTCAATTCCTAACTCAGAAAGAGGTCAAACAAGTTCTCAATAGATTTCATGGGATTCTTACAATGACCATTTATCAAGAATGGCCATCACCCAAAAGATCCTTTATGTAGGATATTTGTTGGCTTTATTTTCACATCACTACATTCATGAGATTAATCTATGCAAGAATTGTCAAATTCTCACCCCTAAAACCTAAGCACAATCTACTCCTCCATGTCCCATTATCATTATTAACATTTTTTGCAACTAAGGGATCAACGTTATGGAATGTCACCCTATATCCAATTGTGACCACAAGTAGATTATTGGCCGTTACCTAATTTATCAAATGGTTTAAGCAATGTTAACATTTGTCAACACTTCTCTTACGACCACCCACTTCTTCCTCAACCACATCATCACTTTCTTCAATGTCCCTAAATAATCTAATCTCTCACAATGAAAAACATTTCAAACCAAAAATCCACAGACCAATTAAAGGCGTCGTCTCTTAAGCCGTCGCTTAAGCGACGCTTACTAACGCGTCGTCGATTAACCGACGGTTATGAGAATAGCCAACGCTTAAGCGACGCGTGTGGCCACATTTACAAAAAAAAAATGTATCCTTATGATTTTTGGTAAGTTTAAAAAGAGAAATCCATGTGCCGTCGGATTTTGGATCAAAATGTAGTAGTGGGAGAATCATTAATGTAATCAATTCATGTAAAGTTGTAGAGGTTAAACCTCCTTGTTGATCGGGGGCAAAGCCCCACAATTGTGGGGCACTAGGGTTATTATATTCTCCTAGAGAATTCAGCCCTGGTAAGTAATTATCAAGTCAGAAACTAGTATAAATAGAGAGTGAGCCTCTCTACTTATCACACACTCTCACCCAGCTATAGTGCATAGGTGAGAGAGGAGGAGCTCACAAAATTGAGAGAGAGAACAACTATTGGAGATCATCTTTCTATATTTGGGTTTCACTGTTGCCATTGGTGCTCATTCTATCTCGTTGTGGGGTTTTCTCCTTTATGGTTTCCTCGAGGAAAATATTTGTGTCTATTGTCTCTTGTGATTGATTGTTGTGCATGTTATTCTCTCAAATAAGATCCTAAGATCATATTGTCTAATTGATAAAAATCTAACATGGTATCAGAGCTAAACTGAGAAGAAGACAATGTGCAGCTGCAAAAGATAGGGATTCTTACTTCTTGGGTCTCTCTCTACAATCCATGAACAAAAGGAGGCTAGGCTAACTCTCCATTGAAGGGTGCATCTTTTTGTCAAAGCAGAATATGATTTTGAGCATTTTTCAGTTTTTGACCTACCACTACATTGAGAAATTAGGGATTTTCACAGAAGAGGAATTTTTGAGTGAGCCCAGCATAGGATTTCTCTCCTCATCAAAATTGAATTTTAGAGACCAATATCAAAGTTTTTGGTTGGGTATAAATCTGGGAAAGTCAAACCCTAATTTGCCCCTGAACCA
This sequence comes from Pseudotsuga menziesii, assembly GCA_001517045.1. Lineage (NCBI taxonomy): Eukaryota > Viridiplantae > Streptophyta > Pinopsida > Pinales > Pinaceae > Pseudotsuga > Pseudotsuga menziesii. The sequence continues at coordinate 358,052 of LPNX010538462.1, forward strand.
GAAAACCAGCACTGCAGAAGATCAGCTCCAGATCCTGTTTCAGCATCTCAAATTGGTAATATCTAAATCTTTTGTGTTTCTATTTAAGGTTCTCAATTAAGATGTCTCATCACACCAATATTGATGAAAATATTGAGGGAGTTGATAAATTCCAAGCATGGAAATATAGGATCTCACTAGTTCTTGAAGAAAATGAATTGGACTCTTACATCAGTGGAGAGGTTCCGGTTCTAGAGAGATATGAGGCTAAGGCCTTACATAAGAAGAAATTGGTCAAGGCTAAGAGGATTATTGCTGATTCAATCAAGGATCACCTTATACCATAGGTTTCTTCCCTAAATACACCTAAAGAGATGTTTGATGACCTGACCAAGCTATTTGAAGGGAAGAACATAAATCGAAAGGGCAAGAGGGAGACTTATACAATCTAAAGGGCCAACCAGAACAATCCTTGGTCCATAACTTAGTAGAGCCAAATGAACTTTGGCATAGAAGGCTTGCACATGTGCACTATAGGGCACTACCACTTGCAAGCAAAGTTGTTGAAGGTATTCCATAAATACAAGAAAAACATGAAGGTTTTTGCAGTGCGAAAGGAAAGAACACAAAGAAGACATTTCCAAGTAATGAGAGCAAGGTATATGGAATCTTGGAAATCATCCACTCTAATGTATGCGGTCCGATGTCATCCAGTTCATTGAGTGGGTATGTATACTATGTTTATTTCATTGATGATTTTTCTAGGAAGATATGGATATACTTCTTGAAAAACAAAGATGAAGTATTCATCAAGTTCAAAGAATTCAAAGCCTTGATCGAGAACCACATAGAAAATAAAATCAAGACCTTTCGATCAGACAATGGTGGATAATTCACATCAAATGAATTCAAAGAATTATGCATAGATTCAAGGATTAAGAGGGATTTGAACAATCCATATAATCCACAACATAATGGGGTTGCAGAAAGGAAGAATAGAACAATTATGGAAGTCGCAAGGGAAATTCTTCATGATCAATATATTCCCATGCATCTATGGGCATAAGCTGCTAGGACAACTATGTATGTACAGAACAATACTCTGCATAGAGTACTTGAGAACAAGACAACTAAAGAATTCTTCTTTGGAAAGAAACCAAAAGTCAGTCATCTTAGAATATTTTGTTATCCAGTGTACATACACATTCCAAAAGAAAAGAGGACAAAGTTAGATCCTTCAGGAAAGAAGGGTATATTTGTGGGATATAGTGAAATCTCGAAAGCTTACAAAATATATTTCCCAGGATTCAAGATACAACTATGAACTATATAACTCAAGAAGAAGATTGAGAAATAGAAGAACTATTAATCTTTCACATTGATCTAGGAACAAATAATCAATATCATCAAGAGATAATGAACAAATAACTCAGAAATGGTGTTAATCGGAACCAAAATGGTTTCCTCTCTGTATATTAAATAAACAATGAATAGTTACAATAACAATGTCAAGCAATAGCTTGAATTAATGAGGAATTCGAATACCTAAGGAAGTAATTCGAATTCAATGAGTGAGTCTAGATTAACTGACTGTAAGCCATTGGTTCACACTCAGTTAACCACTTGACCAAAACCCTAACTGAAGTCAAAGTGCAATAAATGACTGAATCTCAACTGAAAGAGATCAAACACATGTCATAGCAAGCCAACCATCAAGTGTTATTGCTTCAATGACTTCAATGAACCCCGATGAGGTTAACTGAAGCTGAACTGATCATCAGAAGTTGGTGGTGGGGCCCTTATTGACTCTAGATCATTAAATAATATTAATTAATCATTAAATAATATATTTAATGAGAGAAGGCGCCTTAACTGACTGGTTGAACTGATTGTAACCACCAGTTAGCAATTAGGTGCATTAATATCACTCAGATCATCCCTAGAGTGCTCCAGTTAGCCTCCTTGACTATAGGAGAAGGATACGTTAGCCTCCTTGACTGTAGGTAGGCCTGGGTGGTAAATGGTGGTAAATGTCTCCAACACCCCCCCTTTAGCTATACTCAAGAGGAGTTAGAAAAAAAAAAATCATAAAACTTCTAGGGCCTCGGCAACTAAGGCCATAGGTCACCCTGTACAATGCTGAAACTAAAACAATGCTCAAAACAAACTAAGTGAGGAAAAGAGGGAAAACCCCCCCTCAAGCTGAACACTGAAAGTAGTCTGAATCACGTTGATGAACTCACTCCCAATAGTGAACGAAGGTAAGTGAACTTCTTTTCTGAAAATCTCTTGGTGAAGATGTCTGCAATCTGCTCATCCGTCGGGCAGTATTGCAGAATGATTGTCCTGTCATGCACTAGCTCCCTGATGTAGTGCATGTGAATCTCTACATGCTTGGTCCTCTTCCTGGTAACTGGATCTATGGATATCTTAATAGCACTTTGGTTGTCACAAAAGAGGACAGTGGACAAAGTACTACCAAGATCAAACTCTAAAAGAATGCCTTGCAACCAAACTGCTTGGATGCAAGCATTCAACGCTCCTCGATACTCGGCCTCTGTTGAATATAGTGCTATGGCAGCCTGCTTTTTGCTTGACCAGCAAATGAGGCCACCAAAAAACATGAATACATATCCGGAAGTTGACTTCTGATCAATAGAATCACCCGCCCAATCGGAATCTGTGCATCCAACCAGCTCTAGCTCGAAGTCTGCAGCATAGTGAATGCCGCAGGTCCTGGTTCCCTGAATATACTGGAGGATCCTCTTGGCTTCCTTCCAATAAATATCATGAGGCTTCTGCATGTATCTTGATACAGCATTCATGGCATAACAAATATCATGCCTAGAATGTGTCAAGTACAACAAGCTACCAATCAGCTGTCGATAGATAGTGCAGTCCATGGGAGGTGTGTGTTTTCCTTCTTCAAGGCCGAACCCTGAAAGGAAAGGGAATGGTGCAGGCCTACATTCAGCCATGTTAAACTTGACTAACAGATCTGAAGTGTATTTGGACTGAGTGACCATAATCCCATCAGAATTTTGCTTGATTTCGAGCCCCAAAAATTGTTTTAGAAGTCCCAAATCACTCATTTCAAAGGCATTGTAGAAAGCTGTTTTGATGGCTGAAATGGAGGCAACTGTGCTACCTGTGATCGGTAAGTCATCAACATATAAAACAATGATAATTATATGACCATAATGCTTCTGTAAATACACATTTGGATCTGATCTTCATCTCTGAAATTTTTGCGAGAGAAGAAAGGCATCCATCTTGGAATACCACTCTCTTGGGGCCTGTTTTAACCCATATAGTGACTTCTTTAGCTTGCAAACCAAATATGGATCAGTGATGTAGCCATTAGGTGGCTTCATGTATATATCCTCATGAATATCTCCATGCAAAAAGGCTGAATTAACATTTATGTGATGCACCTCCCAGTGCTTGGATGCTGAAATTGCAAAAGCAAGGCAAATGGAGTCCATTTTTGCAACCGGTGCAAAGGTCTCATGGTAGTCCACTCCTTGGACCTGAGAGAAACCTTTTTCTACCAGAATTGCTTTATATTTTTAGGTGCTTCCATCAGTAGAAACCTTTTTCCAAAACACCCACTTGCATGGAACCAATTTCCTTCCCGGAGGAAGAGAAACTAGCTCCCAAGTAGTGTTTTTCTGAAGAGAATTCATCTCTTCATCCATGGCAACTTTCCATCTCAGATCATTCCGAGCATGGTTGTAGGATTTTGGATCTGAAATAATAATCAAATAGCAAGTTTTAGACAGTAAATTATCATAACAAGAGAGCGCAATACCTACTCTTTGGAAATCAGACCGGGTTCTCCTTGGATCATCCAGATTTCCAATGTTGTCTCTTGCTGAGGAGAGTGTCTGTTGGGCCCATGTAGGAAGATGATTTTTCACTTCAGGTTATGATTCATCATCTGATGATTCTGCACATTGATATAAAAAATCAGAGGATCCAAATCAGGGTCATCACCCCCAATTTCATTATCCAAATATTCAGTAGAATAGGAAGGAAATTCAACAGTTTTCTCCTTCACTAGTTCCATCTCCTGAAGAGGCTCATCAAACTTGACACTTCTCTCGATGATGATTTGTTTGGTCTTGATATGTAGTAACTTGAATCCTTTAGATTCATTAGGATACCCAATAAACAGACATTCTATGGTTTGCGTTTGCAAAGCCCTTATTTTATCAAGCGGAATCTGGGCCCATGCAGTGGACCCAAACACCCGTAGGTTCGACACATCCGGCTTGTGTCTGAAGTATGCTTTGAAAGGAGTCTTTCATTTCACAGATGAGTGTGGAACCCTATTCTAAATGTATGCTATAGAATGCATGGCTTCATCCCACAAATTTTCAGCAAGCTTCTTTGACCCCAACATACAGGTGGTCATCTCCTTGAGAGACTGGTTCTTCCTTTCCGCTACTCCATTCTGCTGGGGAGTGTAAGGAATTGAATGCTGGATCTGAATACCAATTTGGGAGCATATGTATAGCAACGCATTACTGACATAATCCCCTCCATTATCAGATCTCAAGATCTTTATCTTAATCCCAGAGTAATTTTCGATCAAGGCCTTCAATTTAGAAATTTTTTCACATATTTCTGATTTCTTTTTGAGAAAGAAAACCCATGTATACCTTGAAAAATAATCAATAAAAGTAAGGAGGTACCTTGATCCATTCATGGATGTGACAGGCATCGGACCACTGATATCAGAATGTCTCATCCCCAATATGCTTGTAGCTCGGTTTGCCTTCCCCCGTTCGAACTTGTGCTCAGGGTGTTTTCCAATCACATAGCCCTTGCAAATTCCCATGGTTTCCTTGATGATCGGGAGGCCTTCAACCATGGATTTTTTCTGTAATTTCTGCAAATATTTGAAATTAAGATGGCCAAACCTCTCATGCCACAGCTTACTAACCTCATTTCCATGAGTTAGCAGAGCAATGTGCTTTGCATCCACAACAAAGTGAGAGAATTCATAGGTTTTTGCATGATGATTTGCAAGGCCTTTTGCAATGAGTTTCCCGGATGCAATTTCTGTTATCTCAACATAATTTGGGCTGAAAGAGACTCTCTTAGAAATTCATGTATGTGTCATATGATAGACACTAAGGAGATTTGCTACTAGAGATAGTACATACAAAACATTAGAGAAAAAACCATTTTCAAGATCTACAGTACCTTGTCCTTCGGAAATGATGGTGGAGTCATCTCCCATGTGGATGGGGATGGATTTGCCAGTCTCCAAGGATGAAAAGGAGTCTTTTTCAGCCATCATGTGATTCAAATCTCCATAGTCAGTCTGCAGTGATTTGGACTTCGAAGTGCTTTCCATGAGGGCATGGTCTTTCTCATGCTGTGGTTCCCAATCTTGGTCATCTCTCCTCCGAAAGCTCTCTGGAAGATTGATATGATTCCTCTCAAGGAGAGAGGTTGCTTCATCAAGATTTTTCTTCATGCAGGAATGTTCAGGGTGAAAACCCTTCCCGCAGTAAGAACACTTGACTTTTTCTTTCCCATTGTGCCCTTTTCCTTTGTTCTTCCTTGAACCGAAATATTCATCATGCTGCTGGTTTTCAACTCTAGGCTTGGGAGCATCAAATTTAGTTTTCTAATTTTTTTGCTACTTTCCTTTACCTTTCAAATCTTTGGGCCCTGAGACATGGAGGGCTTGATCATGAGAAGATAGGATGATCCCCATCTGGACAAGCTTGTCATGTTCATTTGTTAGGGACTCAATGAAGGCATTGAGTGTAGGCATCTTCCATCCAGGGGTTGTGAGCTTCCC
>LPNX010538462.1:363898-392527 GCA_001517045.1 Pseudotsuga menziesii
TTGGTGAGTATGGAAAGGATGAGCTGATCATCCTCCTCCACGTTGCATTGCTTCAAGAGTAAAACCGTATGCTTGAAATTTGTAAAGAAATCATTCAGAGTCTCGAAATTGGAAGGTTGGAGAAACATGATTTCATTTTCGAGCTGGTAAACCCTCAAGTCATCATGCTTTCCATATAGAGATTCCAATTTGTCCCATATTTATTTTAGTGTCTTCAAATCCGTAAGATGGAAGAGAAGGTCTCGAGAAATAGAGAGGCACAAGAAATCGAAGGCTTCATCCTTCTTGTTCAAGAATCTTGATTTTTCTATGGCAGATCCAGACTCAACTTCAGTGTCCATGGTGACTCTAAAAATTCCTTTGGAGTGCAGCTGAATCTCCATATCACTTTTCCATGAGTGGAAATTGTATGGAGTCAAGAGATCTACTAAGGAGGACATTTGGATGTGCTGGAGTGAATGCTTCACCTGTAGAAACCTGAAAATCAAAAGAAAAAGGGAAAAATAAGGTCGGACAGCCTACACATTCTAGGATTTCATCACACCCAGCATAGTCAATCAAGCAGGCTTGATCAACAAGTTCTTTACTTGGGGTATTGAGTGGTAAGCCTTGGCTTCTGGTGCAGTGCTAGATTTTTGAGCTATTGCTCACTTTTCATGGAGAAATATGTCAAAAATCTTGTTTTTGAGAGATAGATCTTTGTCCCGCCGTAAGCTCTAATACCATATTAATATTGCACATTGATCTAGGAACAAATAATCAATCTCATCAACAAATAATCAACAAATAACTCAAAAATGGTGTTAATCGGAACCAGAATGGTTTTCTCTCTGTATATTCAATAAACAATGAATAGTTACAATAAAAATGTCAAGCAATAGCTTGAATCAATGAGGAATTCGAATACCTGAGGAGGACATTCGAATTCAATGAGTGAGTCTAGATTAACTGATTGTAAGCCATTGGTTCACACTCACTTAACCACTTGACAAAAACCCTAATTGAGTCACCAAACCCTAACTAAAGTAGGAGTGCAATAGATGACTGAATCTCAACTGAAAGAGATCAAACACGTCATAAAAATCCAACCATCAAGTGCTAGTGCTTCAATGACTTCAGTGAACCCCAATGAGGTTAACTGAAGCTGAACTGATCATTAGAAGTTGGTGGAGGCGCCCCTGTTGACTCCAGATCATTAAATAATAATAAATAATCATTAAATAATATATTTAATGAGAGGAGGCACCTTAACTGATTGGTTGAACTGATTGTAACCACCAGTTAGCAATTAGGTGCATTAATATCACTCAGATCACCCCCAAAGTGCTCCAGTTAGCCTCCTTAACTGTAGGAGAAGGATAAGCTAGCCTCCTTGACTGTAGGTAGGCGTGGGTGTGACTGGATGATGTCAATTAATGCTCCACTGATGTCAATTAATGTCAATTATACTTAGGATAGTGGTTTAACTAGGCCAATTTGACCAAAAAGAGTGTGTATGGTGGTAAATGTCTCCAACAAGAACCCCAGGAACCTGTAGATCCACCACAGGAAAAGAATCCTCACAAGAGGAAACTTGCATGGGTATGAGAGGCTATCTAAGGTGCAAAAAGATATGGGGCTCCAGAAGAAATGCACAGAGAAAGGAAGAGAACTAGGTCCTACTCCAGATATGTAGCCCTAATATGTGACATCATTGATAAAGAACCTTCCAACTATGAAGAAGCAGCAGAGAATAAAGAATGGAAGGATTCTATGATCAAGGAGTACTAATCGATCATGAAGAAGGATGTCTGGGATGTTTTCCCAAGACCAGAGGGGAAGTCTGTTGTGACTTACAAGTGGATCTACAAGATCAAGCATGTTGTAGATGGCATCATAGATAAATATAAAGAAATATTTGTGGCTTGTGGATTTTCCCAGAAAGAAGGAATAGCTTATGAAGAAACTTTTGCACCTGTAGCCAGATACACTTCCATTAGATTAGTACTTGCTCTGGATGCAGTAATGAAATGGAAGATACACCATATGGATGTCAATATTGCTTTCTTGAATCGTGTAGTGGAAGAGGAAGTGTATGTGGGGCAACCACTTTGTTTTGAGACACATGACAGGTAAACTCATGTGTTTAAATTGAAGAAAGACCTGTACGGTTTGAAACAGGCACCCAGGACATGGTACGACAAAATTTACAGCTTCTTGACTGGATTAGGACTTACCAAGAGTAAAGAGGATTCCAAGATTTATTATAAGGTTGAGGAAGGGAACCCTGTGATGCTCCTACTGTATGTAGATGACCTATTTGTAACAGGTGAGGATGGGTTGATTGCTGATATGAAGAGGAATCTTGCTGTTGAGTTCAGGATGAAGGACTTGGGTATGATGCACTACTTTCTAGGCATGGAGGTGTGGCAGAATGTAGATGGAATCTCCCTGGGACAAGGGAAGTATGCAGTAGAGATCCTGAAGAGGTTCGAGATAATGGACTACAAGGCCATGACCACACCTATGGCATCAAACCTGAAGCTATTAAGTGATGCTTCATTAGAGTCGGTTGATGCTATGATGTATCATTAGATGATTGGGTCCTTGATGTACCTGATGAATACAAGAACAGATATTTGTTTTTCTGTGTATACATTGAGCCAGTTCCTGATGTATCCGAGACATGTTCACCTTTTTTCTACAAATCATATTCTGAGGTACTTTAAGAGTACAGTTGATTACGGGCTTAAGTATGAGGAAAATCAAAAGATTAACCTAGAAGGTTATGTGGATTCAGATTGGATAGGTAGTGCCATTGATAGGAAGATAACTTTGGGGTGTTGCTTCAGTATGGGATCAAGTGTGATCTCTTGGTTTAGAAGGAAGCAATCCTGCATGGCATTGAGTACAACCAAAGCAGAGTATGTTGCAGCTTGTTCATCTAGTTGTGAGGAAGTGTGGCTGAGGAAGCTACTATCTAATTTGTTTGATCTCCAGTTGGATGCTACTTGTATATATTGTGACAACCAGAGTTGCGTGAAGTTGTTGGAGAACCCGGTGTTTCATGACAAGTCAAAGCATATCAAGATAAAATATCACTATAGCATGGATATGGTGCAGAGAGGAACAGTGAAGCTCTAGTATGTTACAGCAAATGAGTAGATAGCTGATGTGTTGACCAAGCCTTTGGCCATAGTGAAGTTTGAATACTTCAGGGAGAAGCTTGGTGTTCTCCATATTGAGGTTCCTTCCAAGGGGAAGTGATGAGTTCATGCGCCTTTTTGACATGGTGGTAGGATTGGTTCCTCGCATGGTCAAATGTAAGTGAAGTTCCTTTCTGACATGGTGGTAGGATTTGTTCCTCCCATGGTCAGATGTAGGTGTAGAGCCCTTCTGACATGGATGTTGGATGTGTTCCTCCCATGGTTAGATGTAAGTACAGATCCCTTCTGACATGGATGCTGGATGTGTTCCTCCCATGGTCAGATGTAAGTGTGGAGCCCTTCTGACATGGATGTTGGATGTGTTCCTCCCATGGTCAGATGTAAGTGCAGAGCCCTTCTGACATGGATGCTGGATTTGATCCTCCCATTGTCAGATGTAAGTGCAGAGCCCTTCTGACATGGATGTTGGATGTGTTCCTCCCATGGTCAGATGTAAGTGCAGATCCCTTCTGACATGGATGTTGGATGTGTTCCTCCCATGGTTAGATGTAAGTGCAGAGCCTTTCCCAAATGGTAGTAGGTGTGTCCTACCATGCAGGTGGATGTAAGTGCTAAGTGAGCCTTTCTGACATGGATGTTGGATGTGTTCCTCCCATGGTCAGATGTGAGTGTTGGGACTTTCTGACATGGATGTTGGATGTGTTCCTCCCATGGTCAGATATAAGTGTTGGGAGGGCCTTTCTGACATGGATGTTGTATGTGTTCCTCCCATTGTCAGATATAAGTGCTAGGCAGGCCTTTCTAGCATGGATGCTAGATGTGTTCCTACCATGGTCAGATATAAGTGCTGAAGAAGATGAAGACCTACATGGAGGCTAGGCCTACAACCATCATGAAAAAGGTTTGGCTCTGTAGAACTTTCTGTGACGAGTATAATTGAGAGGTAGCACCATTTGATCGATACAGCTGGAGCAATGATGATGATGATGATGATCCGATGATGATCCAGTGATGATCCAACTTTGATGATGATCCAGTGATGATCCAACTTTGATGATGATCTAGTGATGATCCAGTGACAAAGACTTGTGCTGATGAATTGTGTCAAGAGAATACCTTCCTAGTTAAGAGGGAGTGTTGATGTATTTGTAACTTCGGAATGTATTCACTTGTATATTTCATATATTGCATTTCATTATTCCCTGATTTTCCTATTGGGAGAATCATTAATGTAATTAAATCATGTAAATTCATATAGGTTAACCCTCCTTGTTGATTGGGGGGGAAAGTCCCCATAGTTGTGGGGCACTAGGGTTATTAGAATCTCCTAGAGAAGTTGGCCCTGGTAAGTAAATGCCAAGTCAGAAACTAGTATAAATAGAGAGTGAGCCTCTCTATTTATCACACACACTCACCCAGCTATATCGCATAGGTGAGAGAGGAGGAGCTCACACAAGTGAGAGAGAGAACAACTGTTGGAGATCATATTTCTGTCTTTGGGTTTTACTGCTGCCATTGATACTCATTCTATCTCTGAGGAAGTGGTGGGGTTTTCTCCTTTATGCTTTCCCCGAGGAAAATATTTGTGTCTATTTCTCTTGTGATTGATTGTTGTGCATGTTATTCTCTCAGATAAGATCCTAAGATCATATTGTCTAATTGATAAAAATCTAACACATGATGTAGTTATGATTCTAGTTAGCATATGATGGTAGGTCACTCATTTCCCCTCTACTTTGGAAGCATATTTAGCTATGTAATTCAAGACTACATAATGTGATAGCATTGATTGGAAATCCACATTTCCTTGCCATGTTTGAAGTATGCTTGGATTATGGATGTTTAAATGCTCATCATTGCATGCTGGATTATATGTGTTTTTTCATTTTTCATCAATGTAGAGTGATGATTCATTTTGTACCTTCCATGGACATTTATACCTACATTCAAGTGTGTTCCCTTTTGTGCACGAGAATGAATTTTCATTGCATTTTGTATGTCTTTGGACTCGATTTAAGAGTTTCTCATAGTCATGAAATGGGTTGGATGAAAGTATATCTTTTGTATCTAGCAGGAAAGGGTCATCCTCAATGGATTGATGTGCATGGATGCGAGCATCATGATTATCTCTAGGATTCCATGATGTAACATATTTATCAAAGAAACTATTTGCAATATTGATTTGATCTGGATCTTTCGAATCTAATGTTCCCATGTTAGGAGAACCATCAAGCCATAGGAAACCATGTATATTTTTGGAGCCACAATGTTTCTATTCATACCTATAAAAGAAATGGTAGAGGATTAGAATAAATGAAAAATTTGTAAAATTTGTACAGAGGCAAAGATAGGTAGTTTATAATGTGTACCTATACCAGTAATCTATTGTGTGCATTTTTTGTTGAAGAATATCCTCATGGAAGATTGACAATATTGTATGCATGTATGCATCTACAGTGTGGGGCATATCAATGATATTATGAGTAAACCATTATTGATGGGATGCTGGTTCAATAGGGCTAGCCTCTTGCATAAAGACATGCAAGTCTGGCCATTTTGTGTCTTGAGAGTGAAGAATAATGTAGGGCATTGCAACTGTGTGATCATATTTGTTAGCTCACTCCTCCGTATTGTCCAATATGCTTTGGTTCCACAGAGGTGTTCTCTGAATCACATGACATGCTCTGGGAGGTTGTCTGTAGGAATGTACTATAGATGTATGCACAATTCCTCAATTGTGGTTGGTATGTTACGCTCCTGCCGATGTCTAAAGAAGAAATTACAAGTTTCCTGACTATTGTGGTGCATAATTAAGTTGTACAAGAAGTATCTGAAATGAGGATGATGATCAAATCTATTGTCATGGTATCTCATTAAGTGTAATGCATAACCATCAAGTGGAATGTTCTTGATACAGGGTTGGTGAGGTAGTGCATCCCTAAAGTGGGGGAAATGAAAGACCAAAGAGAAATTTGATATGTTTCAAAAATGAGAGAAATTTGTGTGTGTATATAATATAAGTTTATGTGATGAAAGCAAGTCTAGGAAAATAAGTGAAAATAAGTTACATCAAACTTCTAAATTGTCACATAAGTGAAAATAAGTTTCCTCCAAAATGCTTTTGTACATAAAGTTTTTAAATTTGAAAACATTTGGTAAATAAGTCATTTCTTTTTCCTCGATCCTTTGAATTCCAACGGAATATTACAAAGAAAAAAATTCCAAACATCCAAGGGGCATAGTTATAGGATTTTTCCAAGTTTTAGGTAGCTTTAGAGAACCTAGAAACCCCTCGAAATGGAGGAACTATACCTTTGAAACTGAGACCTAACCTGGACATGGAGAGATTATACCTTTGAAATTGAAACTTGAACTATGTGAGACATCAAAATTTCTACACATCTTAATTTGCACAAGAGACACCATTTTTCCTGTCGACCATTTGCGTGGATCCTCTTATAATCTCATGTATTGAAGATCATTGAATGGCCACATAAGGTTGACACATGAAGAAAATATTTTGTTTCAAGTTTTTAATATCCCAAGTCAATATTCGTATTGACTATCGATAGTATAGAGCCAGGATGTCCATTAGTAGCTTGTTGCTTAATTTTCAAGACGTAATGGATGCATAAGCCAACCCCCTTTTCCATGCATAAATTGTAGCATAGGGGGCACAAGTTTTGATAGATGTAACAATTCCATTGAATTTATTTTTACCTTTTATCTTCAATACACATAAAGGCAAAGGCATGGTGCCCTTCACTCCTTCTGGATCCCAAAACCATCACGATGGAATGTGGAGGCCCTCTGAGTCATAAGATTTGATATACATAACTAAAAATTACAATCCAATGAACACAAATTCATTTTCTTATTGTTACATTTCTTTGCAAAATAACTAATATAAATATGATCGCTCATTAGACTCCCATAAACCTTTCTTCAACCTTCAGATTCACATAAGTTTTTCTTTCTCTTTTAAGTTCTGCAAATTTGGTTAGCTCCATAAGTAGAGCTCACTGCTGGATATTTTTTTTTCAAAACCATGGCAGCAGCCTGTCCTGTTGATTTTTTAAATCCCAACCGACCTTCAAATCACCCATGTGTTTTCTAGTGCAATGTCTTTCTGGCTCATAGAGTTTTGGTTTTTAGATGTGCAAACCGAGTGTCTGTTTGACCTACACAGTTGTGTTTCAGATGATATGCATGACTGCCAATTTTCCCATGGAAACTATTGAATTAGACGATCGAGACAATACAAATATGTATGACAAACTATGAAAGTTGGCTAAGAGATGTTGCTCATAGCTCTTCTCCCATCGACTTTGGAGTTGGGAAAAAATCATCATTATTGATGATTTATTGCAGAAATATTCTATAAGTATTGATGATTTGATACATAATCACCATGTGGGGAAATACTATGGTGTGTGTTAATTATCATGAGGACGATGCCTTTGACAGTATTCAAATGAGGAGGTTACAACTTGTTGATACTGAAGCTTCTCTCTTGGAACACAGTATAATGACGATGAAGTGCCTGAATATCACATGCATTTGCTTGAACAAACATCCCAACTCTTCTCTACCTTCTTGGATTCTAATGAAGAATTTAAGGCTTCTGCAGGTGTTGGGGAGCGAAGCAGAAATATTATGGCAAGATGAATCACGGGTAAATAGAAATTTGTTATTCACAGGTAAATATAAATTCATTATGTTAAAGTTTATATGTTTAGTTTGTATTAAAATAGCCATCTGTAAATATATAGCTTATGGTACATGTAAAAATTTTGTAGGAAACTTGGAAGCAATACATAAAGAAATTTCTTGTCTCACGGCCATCAAACCCGAATCCAAATAGGACGAAAAATCCTAGGTATTTTCATACAAGGATAGGCAGAGCATGCATTACCTACACACATCAATGTGTGAATTGATGAGACTTTATCAACTGGTCCTCTTGGACTCCAATCACGCTCTCCACAATGTTTTTCTACTTGACGGGACTATCGTGCGTAGAGGCACTCAAGTGACTTACCACCCATACGCCATGGGTCGTAGGGATGCCATCTGGGGTATCGAATGCCTTGAATTCAAACCAAAAAGATGGTTGAACAAAAATGTGCATTTTATCTTGCAGAGTCCCTTCAAATTTCTCGCTTTCCAAGGTGGCACGCGGGTTTGTCTGGGAAAAGATGTGGCATTTATTCAGATGAAATATGTCATGGAAAATGTGGTTTCTATGTTCAAATTGCAATGCCTATTTGAGTATTCAGCTATGGGAAATACAAAGCTCATTCACAACTTGACTACACGCATGAAGGGAACTTTTCTGTTCTACTTGACAAGAAGAAGGCTAATTGGTAGCCCTAGTATCCCCATCATAACTTCATTCCATTTAGTCTTTTTCACCTAAAAAAATACATTTATAAAATAAAGGAGATCCAAATACCATCAATTATATGGTAAGATTTTAAATCTCATTTATTATTATTCTTGAAAAAATTAAAATATAAATCCAAAAATTAAAATATAAATCCCGTGTCTTTTTCACAAAATTTCAATTTCAAAATCACATTGACTCAGATGTCAAGTCAACGTTTTCCACACGTTATTAACTATAGACATTTTTGGTGGATGATAGACTCCTAGAAAATTATCCATGCTATTTTTACATTGTTGTTTGTCTCTCCAGTAAAGACTGTCTTTGTTCAAGCATTTAGATGGTGATTGTTTGGGGTTCCTCTTCTATGAGGATTATCATGAGAGTGGTATAGAAACCGTCCAATGCCATATAACACATTGGGACTGTTAGTATTGCTACCGATAATAGGAAAATAACCATCCATTTCATTATATTTGATATTTATTCGATGGTTTGATACCAACCTGAATCATAATATAATAACTTAGAATTGTAGGCACAATATAGAATATTCCAAGTAGAATGCGATTAATGACAAAAGAGAATCCCTATGGTTGTATTTTATTTCACAATATTAAAAATTTAGAACACAATATTTTCATTGTATGCAGCACCATAGTTCCTCAAAATTTCCCATCATCGCCTCTCTTGCAAATGCAGGACCCCCAAGGACTCAAATTCTGGTAGCGCTGACACTAATCTCATCGACTAAAATTAAGGTAGTGTTGCAGCTACAACATCTTCCCAAAATTTAAAAAAAATTGGGACCCTCCTTTTCTTTCGTTTTGCTCAGCTCCTTGGCTTTGTTTGTTTGTTTACACAAGAATTACTTTTTTGCCAACGATGTTTCACCGATTGTATTGAATTTTCCCTGCCATAGGAAGTGTTTTATACTATTGAGTCGGGAGTCTTGTTATCTGCACGCCCGTTGTTGCGAAAAAGAATAGGACATCAAGCCCAATTCAAGTGTTGTTGGTCTCTGATGCATTTTCTTTATCGGCAGCTGTATTAAGATCCCGTCAGAACGTTTGTCCCTATGTTTTTTGCCGTTGCGGAGGAAGTATCATGATTTTCCTCGATGGTTGTATGATCCTCTTCTGATCCCCACCGTTTTGATTCGCAGATCATTACGGTTTCAGCTTCCACCGTTGCGGCTCTGGAAACCACTATCCTTCCGATGTAGTTTGTTTCTTTTTCACTTGACCGAAGTCATGTTTGATTTTTAACCTCCAATTTTTATTTGTCTGTGGAACTCAGTGCCTTTATGGTCTCCACCATTATGGCTCTTCAACTGTTTATTGATCTGAGGCCTTAGTCTGACAAGCTTCGATGTGAAGTTTCATTTGTTACTCTTGCCGATGCCATTGCGGGCCTCCTAGTCGTTTCATCATCTGCCATTGCGGAGGTGATACCGACAGGATCGTCGATCCCGTAGTCGTTTTGCCGCCTGATTGGTTTTATTTTTCCCGCCAATTATTTGTTGACCACGGTGTATATATTGGGGTCATGGTTTTATTATTTTTTATTGATATTTTTTGAAATTGTCTGTGCTGTCACTATCTCTTCGAGCAAACCATTTTACTCACTGTCGGTACTTCACTCCTAGGTGGCTCCATCGTGGAGGTTTGCTGTTTTTCCTCAACCAGTTGCGCAACATATTGCCAGGTAGGCCCTTATACCCGTTTTACCTTTCGATTCGAATGATAAAACTGAGTTTTGTTTCCCTTGGTTAGTTCATTGCCTCTGCGGTTAGTAGATACCTAGTTTCCATTTCAGCGCATATATATAATCTAGGTAAATGGTGGTTTCCAGATGGGGGGTTCTTGTTGTATTGCTTGATGATTATATTCACGGCCATTGTGAGCTTGCAACCTGCATTCGATTGCTGGGGAGACCAGTGCAGATGGTCGTTACACTATTCGCACCAATTTCCCCTAGTCTGTGTTTGGCCATCTGGGGAGGGCGCTTCTTGTTTATTTCAGAGATGCCGAAGTTTTGGTTCCCTAGTATGGTCGCCCACGTTTTTGTGAACCAGGGTCACGGTTTTGAGGTTAATCCCGCTTAGGGTGAGATTGTTAAATTTGAACATGAACCACGGACCAATTTAGGGTTTAGAATGCATCATCTATTCAGATCTTGATGCGAGTGCTTTTTGCAGGAAGCAGCTTCCTCTTATTTTTCCATGTCCAGGCCAAACGTTTAAAATGTTTGAGAGGCACCGTCTCCTTCATCTTATGATTTCTTTGTTCAACCACTTTTCTATCCATCATTACCACCAACCTCAAGCTTACAGTGAGTTAAATGCACTATCACAATGCAGTATCCTTCACTTGGGATTAGGCATCTTATTTTCCGTGTAACGATTTAATTCGTAGCACTGAGAGGAAGATTCTTATTCATTTTAGAAAGGCCATGATACTATGGGTGATTGTGCAAATCTTTAGTTATGTGTTGGTTTTAGCTTTTTGGCAGATTGGTTTTGCACAGGAACACTTGGTTTTGAGTATTGTTTGTTTATTTTCATAGCTGCAATCATGTTTAGTCTAAACAAGGTAAAATGCTCATACATTTTGTCTCCATTTTTTGAATGTTATCGAGGAATGGCCCAACAGAACCTAAAGGATTTTGTGTATGACAGGGAAATTCTTTAGAATTCGAGATGTCTAAATGGCAGAAGAAGAAGGCTCTTGTAGTAGAAGAGGAACTCGAGGTGGAAATTGTCACCAAAGTTGAATACACTTACGAAGATACCAAATGCATAGTGGGTGTGGAACCCGAATATAAATAGGGGGAAGTCTACACACTAATAACACACTGGGAGGTACCTGACACCGATTTTGAGGAGGAAACCATATATGCAAACATAGAGAGATCTGCGTTGATGAGAGCTGCTACCAGACCTGATCTTTTTCCATGCTCAGAGGTGATTGGGTGGATTCTGCCCAGGGCAGATGTAACCACCATGATTTTGGAAAACGTTGACAAATAGGGTTATGCTGCTTATAGCCTTGGGTACGTATCACTGGCCTACCACTTACCAGAAGCACAAGTGTACTTGACTGAAGACTGGCTGAAGACAATCAATTTGGACTTAGTCGAGACACTGAAAAGAATGCTGGTTCCTGGCAAAAGTTACAGGTTCATTTCCCTGATGCTGAGCAGGATTTTCGGGAGGGCCCACAACAAAAGATTTAAGTTGGAGTGGGTGCCTATTATGTTCTATGTTGCAACACAGGGGACAGTGTTCAATTGGGAAAACATTGTGTCCAACAACCTCTCAGCCTGCATTGCTTTAGCATTAGGAGGGGTGTCACAGAAAAAATCAGAGTTCTACATGACCTCTATACTAATAGATTGCATACTATGGAACCAACCCTTCCCTAATCTGAGGTGTATCTAGGACCGAGAGAGAACACCAGTCTACTTAGCTTACAAGCCACTATGGGCACACAAGTACCACAGTCACTATATAGAAGTGTGTGAGCACTTCATCATGCCATTATATACATTGATCTTCTTAAAAAAGTGCAACTGCATGTCAGAGGAAGCATTGCAGGTTATTGAAGAATATGCAGACTACTACTTAACAGAGGATGGATTGTATTTCAGAATGTATGGATGCTCCAGAGCACCCTCACTACTGCGAAAATATGCCACTGACTATGTAGTGCACAAGGAGACAATTAGGCAAGTCTTCTTAGATGGCATAGGGAGATTTTTATTCGAACATAAGAAAGAAGCCTATCCTCCCTTACCATTTATGTTGGGGAGCTATAAGTTAACAAGAGTGAAGAAAGCTGACAAATTTGTGGAAGAATTGGGGAAGTTCCATTTTGGGAAAATAAATTTCCACAGGAACAATTCTTGGAATAAAGTGGCAGAGCACTGCAAGGAGGCAAATGTACATTTTGAATGCACAAGCTATTGGGATAAAGATGAATCCATTTTTTGCAGTGCAAAAAATATAACTGCCTTAAGAAGAATATTTAAAAAGAAAATCACCACCAAAGGCGAGAAAGGACAGGATGAGTAGAAAAAGGCAGAGGAGGAAGAGGCTAGAAAAAGAGATGAAGATGATAGGAGACTAGCACAGGAAGCTGAAAGCTGGCTCAAGGGTGAAGAAGAAGAAAAGAGAAAAGCTAAACAAGAAGCAGCTAGAAAGGCAGAAGAATCTACCCGAAGTGAAGAGGAGGAAAATAAAAGGAAGATGGATGAGGAACTGAGGAAGCAGGAAGCAGAAAAACTAAAACTGACAGGGGTAGTGATAGAGCAGTCAGCTTCCGATATTGTAGACAGTTAGGCCCAGGACCTGGGTAGCCCTGATATTCAAGATCCTGAGGCAGCTGTTGGTGGCTCAATAGGACAGGTTGTTGTCCCTACCCTAAAACTAATCCCTTTCGATCAGAAGAAAGGGGAGGAGGTGTCGGATTTCAACACAATTTTTTATGACAGGGAAAGAAAAAGAATAGTAAAGAGGACTGAGAGGAAAGTCAAGATTGGGGGGCAGTTGGGTAAAATGATAAATGACACAACATTGGTGTATGGGACCGACAAGGATCCAAGATTCACCATCAAAGCTGGGGCTGCATTGATCCATGCTTCTGAGGACAATGTAGATCGGATAATGACTAATCTCGAACAGTCAAAGAAGTCTACTGCCCAGCTAAAGGATACCCTGAGAAGAGAGAGAGAGGAAAGTAGTAGATTGAAAAGAAATTTTGAAGACGTACAATATGAAATAAAGTCTTCAAAAGCTAAAATCCATTCCCTCCAAGTAGAGAAGAGATCTCTGGAGGCTGTCCAAGGAAGCTTGGAGAAATTGCAGCAGGAATATCAAGGGTTAAGAATAGAAAAGGAACAGCTGCTAGGTAAGATAGGGGAGTTGGAGCTACAGAAAGCTACCTTGGAGGAATCTGAGAGGCAATCTTGGGGGAAAACTGTAGAGCTTAAAGAACAATTTACCTTATTAGCAGCGGCTCTAGAAGAGACCAGGGAACAACGGGTCAATCTTCATCCTTTCAAGGAGCATGTTCTAGCACAAAGGAGTAAGATGCACCAACTGCAAGTATCCATAGAGGAAGAAAGGTGCAAGATCTTGCAGGTAGACAATCGGCTGGAAGAGATTTTGGAAACCTCTTCATATTTTGTAGATAGATTGTAGGATATCTTAGAAGTCCTGACAGGAAGGATGGAAATATTAGAAGCGAATGAAGAAACCCCTATAGATTTTCCATCAAAAGATCAACAAGCCCTAAGGCAAGACTATGATTTACTAAAGTTTACCATAAACACAACCAAAGAATTCAAGAAGGCTATCAAGAAGACAAAGGGGGCTTGTACATAGTTCTTCAGGAGACTTTTGATTACTTATAATCATTGCCAGGTTGAGGCTGAACAGAGAATGGATACTTTTCCAGACCACGGCCTATTTTTGGAGATGTTGCAAAGAAGATATCAGGAAGATGAACAAACGATCCAGCACATCAAAGCCTTAGACGAGCAGACCCTGAGGAATGAAGTAGCTCATTCCGTGGTTAGTGTGCACTTGCTAGAGGACCAACTCCGCCTGAGCGCAGCCAGAATAGAAGTAATAAGAAATCAGGCCGCTAAATTTGAAATTAATATTCGTTTCTTAGAACCTTCCGAGTTTGAAAGCATTGCCTCAGAGGCTTCAGCGTGGAAAAAGTTTTTGAATAGTCAAGCAGGACCCTCCTCATAAGCGCTTTATTTGTTTATTGTAATATATTAAAGAAAAGTATGGGAGGTGAATATTTGGGGAAGCCTAAGAGTCGTTTGTGGGCAGCCCAACAGTTTTTCTCTTTTTGTATAAATATAGAAGATTTAGATAGGAGAAAGGGGTTTTTTTCCAAGAGAATCTTGTGAGATACTTGTTGTAAGAGGAACTACTTCGTTTTGCAATAATAAAATTACAAATTTTGCCTGTTGGAGAAAGTGTTGTGTGGAATGTTCAAATGTGATGAAATGAACAATGTTGAAGGGGAACTATTTCGTTTTCAGCTGTGTTTCATTAACTGTGAGCGCCTTCTAACTTTCTGAACCTATGTTCTTATTTGAATGTTCTTTGGTTTTTTATGTGATAATTTCCACTATGAGTAATGGATGTTTTAACGGGTGACGAGCTATCTTGTCGTGTTTATCTTTATTCATGTTTATATGTTTTGATTCTAAGAACAACTATCTATGATTTATCTTAACATGTGAACAATATACATTACTCATCAATGAATGATAATCTTGCTCCCTAGGGATAGGTTAGGTAGTTTGTTTTAATTTCTTGTTGTGTGTGATTTAGATGCGAAAGAGTCTAAGATGATAGGTAAGAACCTGTGCATCACATTGTGACGACTCCTTGCATTCTTCATCAATCTGCATCTTAGATAGGCACTTGCATATCATACTTATAGTCAAAAATACAAAAAATATACACGGTGGACCGGGCCGTAACCGGTAAAACCCTTTTATTTTTGTTACTTGACCTACGGTATCCGGATCGCAAACCGGACGGATTCCCTACACCAAACAGTCACGGGCTAGTTGGGAACTTTGACTGGGGAGAATCCCTTGATGTTGTTTCCTACGAATTTCCAGGCCTCAACAGGTAGTGACAAAAGAAACAATTTTAGATGCCCAGTTTTTGGTTCATCTTCCTAAACGTATCAGCGACCAAATAGTTACTATGTTAGCGATTCAATTCAATTTTAAGGTGTACAAATTGCTTTCACCTTTTATATATAAATATATAAAATGACATCATTTTCCACTTCAATTTATTAATTTTATCTTAATTTCTATTTGTTTATTGTTTTATTTTCCTTATATTTTTTAAATAATTATGACGATCCTTAATCAAGATATTGTACCCATCCCTAAAAGTTTTATTCCATAAATCTGTTGAGAATATCATATCATACACTATATTAATTCCTCATAAAATTTCGTATGAAGAAAAGTTACCTTGCCCTTTTCTTTTAAAGTTTCTATTATGTATTTATGATGATGGCTATTAATAGATTTTATTAATACTACAAGAACGGGTATCACATGAAGAAAATGATGACTCTTGATAGAAGACTATTAACGAACTAACTAAACTAATAAATAAAGATGAGTCTGTTGTAAAGCTAATAGATTTAATGCATTTTCTTAAAAATACTTTTGGTGAAGATAAACAATATAAAAGTATATGTAGCATTAACCAAAAAGATAAACATGATGCATACCCATTCGTTGACCTCAAAATTGAAGGCTACCACGTTCGATAAGTCATTCTTGACTTTGGACCGTATGTAAACATAATGACCAGAGACACATGGGAACAACTTGGTAAACCTTAATTAAATGAATATGGCATATATTTAAAATTAGTCGATCAAGGATTAATCGAACCCATTGGCATCTGGAAAAATGTTGACATGACTATTAAAGGCATCTCAACTAAATTCGACTTTGAAATAATCAACCCCAAGGAAGGATCCAGTTCCTTCGCGGCTCTAGTAGGTCGACCACGGGGACAAAAAATGAAGGCATCTATATCATTAGATAAAGAAAGAATAAAACATAAAGGCAATGGGAAAAAATTCATTGCTCCAATTCATCCATACTAAGGAGAACCTTGGAATGAACCCATAGATGAACATGTTGACATTCGACAGTTATATCAAATACATAATAATGAAGATTATACCGAACCTAACGCATATGGAGAACTCCACATGGGGAACCCTGATTCGATCGGTTATAACTTAGATGCATAATTATATGATTGAGAACTAGAAAATTATGAATTACAAGCACAAGAATGTTGGACTATCTAGGCCATTCCTAAAATGAAAACCTACAAATGTTTTTTTGTCACTACAATCCATAAAATATTTGAACGAAAAATTAGAGATTATACATCCCTGAAACCAGTAAATAATGAAGCATCAAGTCGACCACCACTTTGATACAAAGAACGTGAGTCACCATCACTTCATGTTGAACAAGTCTCTAAAAATATAGGTGAACAAGGCCTACTCCAAAGTTGGGTTGAGACATTTAGAAGACAAGCTACTCGATGGTGGTACACACACCAGTCAAGACTACAAACCTGGATGACATCTTCAACTTACTTTATCGAAATATTTGGAGGGAAGAAGCTAATAACACAATCAAATATACCAGTCTTCACACAAGGGAAGGACCCTGAGAAACACATTGCTAAATGTGAAAAAGAATGGAGAATACTAGGTTATAAGGATGAGCTATTCTAGCCTCACTTATTTCCAAACACATTAAATGATTTACCAAATAAATGGTATAAAATGGAAGAAGCAAGAGGAGAAATGTTCACATGGAATGAACTAAAAGAAATTTTCCTTAAAGAATTTGAATTCTTGTCTCAAGCCTTAAACTATTGGTTGAAGCATATTAGAAAATAAAAACCTTCTTACAGCCGGCTGACAACAATACATCAATAAAAACCCGACATAGCCGACAGAATGCTACATGTCACAATATTCGGTCAAAAAAATCCAGCCTTTGACAAGACTTCAACTAGAGACAGAAACCACAATTGAAAAAAGTTTTCAATGGAAGACTGATCATCCCGAAACTTGAAAATTAGTTAAGATAGTATTAAAAATTGAAACAATGAAAAATGAATATCCTGAACAATTAACGAAGGAAGATTTTTTGCCATCATTTTCATAGTTCAAAGAAGGTAGTCAACATATCAATGAAAGTAAAGCACCAGAATGGATGGATGCAAAAGTTAAGATAAAATAAGTTGATATATCCAATGATGACAAGCCTAAAATTGAAAATATTTGCGACTACTGGAATGATGAACAAACAACAAAAACCAACAACTTCTTAAAATAATTTTATGATGTTTTTGCTCGAGACTAAAAGGATATCAAAGGACTAGTCCAAGAAACGGGTAAAATGAAAATCGATATCAAACCCAAGGAAAAACATGTAAATAAAAGGCCATATAAACTTGCGTATAAATATAAGGAAATAGTAAAGAAAGAAATCGACAGCATGTTGGCAGCTGGGAACATCTACCCTATCGACTAGTCAGAATGGGAAAGTCCAATGGTAGTCAAACTGAAGAAACATGACCCGACACAACTAAGAATCTGCGTTGAATTTTGAGAAATTAACAAAGTAACCCTCACATACCCATTTCTGACTCCTTTTGCAGATGAAATTCTTAACAAAGTTGCATGCCCTGAGTGGTATTCATTTGCACACAAAATCTCAGGATATAATCAAGTACCCATCGCTAAATAAGACCAAAATAAAACAACATTTGTATGTGAATTTGGATCATTCACATACAAATTCATACCATTTGGACTGAAAATGCACCAGTAGTTTTCTCCAAAATAGTCGTTAAATCATTTCAAGAATATATCTATTAAAAATGGTTGTATATTTTGATGATTGAACAATCTATTCTATGTTGAAAAACCACTACAAATGGCTAAGACTTATTCTAGAAAGATGTCGATAGATACAACTATCTCTCAATATCAAAAAGTGTATATTTGCAACCCCAATAGGAATCCTATTGGGACATGTCGTATGTAAGGAAGACATTAAATTTGACTACTCAAAAATTAAAATTATTCTCGACCTAAAACTGCCAATAAATCCCAAGCATCTGAGAGTACTACTTGGACATACAGGGTATTATAAAAAGTTCATCCAATATTATTCTAACATGACATATCCATTAGAATAACTACTAAAAGAAAATGAAGAATATGAATGGACCCAAGAATGTGCCACATCGTTCAACATTTTAAAGAAAAAATTAGTCGAAGCACCCATATTACAATTCCCAAATCGGTCGATCAAGTTTCATGTACATATCGATGCATCTGGAATAGCAATCATAACAATCTTAACAAAAACTGGTGATGATATAATGGACCATCCAAACACATACATTAGTAGAAAATTAAATAAAGTTGAACGAAATTATTCGACAACCAAAAGAGAAGCACTTGAAATGGTATTCGCACTTCAAAAATACTGATATCACTTACTCGCTAATCCATTTGTGTTTTATACAAACCATTGGGCATTAAAATATTTAGTAAATAAATCACTACATCATAGAAGAATTTGTCAATGGTTTTTATTATTTCAAGAATTTGAGTTTGAAGTTATAGTTTGACGAGGAAAAAAAATATCGGACCCAACCACTTGTCGAGAATCGACACAAGGGAAGAACCGTTCGGAATCAAAGACAATTTACTAGATGCACATCTATTTCAAATTGAAGTTGTATCTTCCGACTCAGCAAAAATTTCTCAATTCCTAGAGGAAGGATTAGCGCCAGAAAGGATAAGTGATAAAAATAAAAAGATCCTAGCAATGAAAGTTGCACCCTACACTATAGTAAACAGATTCTTCTATAAACTAGGATTAGATGATGTACTATGACAATGTTTTCTCGACCACGAAAGAGAAAATATAATCCATGAAGCACATTATGGTCCAGCTGAAGGACATTTTCAGGAAGACACGGCAACAAGAAAAACCCAATAGTCGAGATTATGGTGGTCAACATTATACCAGGATTGTTAAAAATTCATGAACAAATGTGACTGATGCCAGGGACTAGGTCGGCCTCTATCAAGCACTGCAATTCATTTAATATCGGTAAACCCAAGATTAGAATTTGAAATTTAGGCAATCGATTTCATAGGACCATTTTCGATATCGCCTAAACAAAAAGGAGCATTATATATTATCATATCAGTTGAGTATGTCACTAAGTGGGTAGAAGCATAACCAGTCGAAACTTGCTCAAGTGAGATAGCCGCAAAATTTATATACGAGAATATATTCACTATATTGGATTTCCATTGACCTTAATCAATGATGGAGTGTCACATTTTGTAAACAAAACAATCATAGCTTTGAAAAAACAATTCATGATCGAACATCGAAAGAGTACAGTATATGATCCCCAATCTAATGGTGCAATTTAAGCCTTTAACAAAACATTAACCAGAGGATTAAAATAAATATGTAACACTGAAAAATATGACTAGGATGAAAAAATACACATTGTCTTATGGGCATATAGAACATAATACAAATATTCGACAGTTCAAACACCATTCTCACTTGTCTATAGACAGGAAGTAATCGTACCTTTACACTTTCAACAACAAAATCCTCTAATCACCGACATATTACACATCGATGTCAAGAATGCTAGAAAATAAATATTAACACAACTATCTAAACTAGAAGAACACCAACTAATTGCAATACAACACCAAGAAATCCAAAAACAATAGCAAAAATATTGGCATGATCAATATAAAAAGTAACTACACACTGAATGGATGGGCCCATACATTGTTGAAGAAATCAATGCTAACAGAATAGTCTGACTAAAAGAACTACAAGGGAGTGTATTTCTGAAGTTAGTTAATGGTGCCCGACTCAAGCGGTACAAAGCCTAATTTATCCAAAAAATAAACGGTTATATAACCAGGGTATTATTTAAAGATTCTAATATTATACTTAAGTATAGTATTCTAGGTGATTATTTTGGATTGAAAAAAACATATTTATAGATAAGTAGGCAAATATTAAATATGAAACATAAAATTAACATTGAAATGTGTACATTTAGGCGAATATTATGAAAACAAAAACATATTTTATGTAAATATAGACGATATTAGACACTAAAAATGAACAAATAGCAAATTTATTTTTTGAAAAAACCCCAAAAATATCCAATTGGCGAAATTCCACCCCTAAAAATTACCTTGTATATAACTATAACCAGATTGAAAAAAAAAACCTATAAAAACCTAAAACAAACACAAAGAAATAATATTATGAAAAAGAACCAGTATGACAAGAACTTGGATCAAGTCTGAGAAAGGAAGCAGTAAAACACATCTTGGGAGATATAACCATCGATATAACAGGCATGACGAATTTCGACCACTTCGACATTACCGACATCATCACGATCCATAAATTCACCGACATAAAGAAGGGCCAATGGTCCAATCAAGTCATGATGAACATCGACATTTGGAGCACAAATGTCGAAATGCCTTGATAGAATCGCTGACAACTCATCCTTTACAGTCAAATACACCATTGATATCATCATGAATACCACCAACCACTACGCATTCTCCCTCTCCAAATAATTCCACTATAAATACCACACTAGAAGAAACTTGGACTTCATTATGCACAAAGCTTGAATACCAGAGCAACCAATCACTAGAGAACAATTTAACCCATGTTGAACAAGAGAATCTGATCGACATAATGGCCCCAAAAAATTCGACTACAAACACCATATCCATCACAACGAAGCTTAAACAGTTGTCAAAATACAGCAGACCATTAGAGAGATGACTACACAACATTCGCGAAGCCAAATTTTTTGAACCACATTGGAAAAGAATCTAGAAGGAAATCAAGGAATGGGGAACTAAAAAAGATAGCAAATGGAGAGAAGAATCTCAAATATTAATCGCTAGAACAATCCTCAGCTACATGAATGCACCGCTAATGGATAACTTCGCCGGCACAAAAGATCTAATTGCATAGCTCATTATCAGCAGGTACCATTATGAAAATTTTTATTTCGACACATCTATGGAAATCACCGATGATATAATCTATAGGATTACTGGATTATCAAACAATGGAGATCTAGTTCCTGTTAGATTAAACCTAAGTCTCGTTGAAGAACTAAAAGGTACAGTAGTAGGAAAAAACTCAAGAGGGATGATAGTAAGTCAAATCGTTTATGGCATGCCAAATATAGTTTCCAAAATTATCTCTATGGATTTAAGAATCACATGAAGAGGTTCTGACATCAAGCTCGACATGCTCGACGTCGTTCAAAATGTGTCGAAAAAGGGGAAGCTTATCATTGGGATGAACATTTAGCCGAGATAATTAAGCACATCCATGTAAAATTTCAAGAGGAGAGTGCTTAGATCATGTACCCCACATTGATTACCTCGATAAACATGTACCATCTCCGACCTATTGGAGATAAGGATTTTACTACACCGAATTGGTCGACCATGTGTAAGTTCAAGTCATTTGCGGAAAATGGTTGTTGACTAGGAGTACAAAAAATGACAATCTAGCTCGACACATGGTTTCAAGCACTAAAACTCAAAACTGTGTGTGGGTGAGTACCTCAGAACGTCCGACAAAACTTAACCCCGACACCACGTATCCAACTCGAGTTGGACCACACATCAGTCTAGTATCTACAAGGTGCTGTGGGTACCTCCAAGGAACTCAACTTTTACCCATCAATTGAGGAAATATTCAATGAACCCAGTCGAAAATCCAATACCAAATTGGATATACCATCCATAGCACAAAGAACCAATCAACCAATGGTCAAACCCTTACTAAGGGTATTTTTTAAGGATTCTAATATTATACTTAAGTATAGTATTCTAGGAAATTGTTTTGGATTGAAAAAAATATGTTTATAGATAGGTAGGAAAATATTAAATATGAAACATAAAATTAACATTGAAATGTGTAAAGTTTGACGAATATTATGATAAAAACATATTTTATCTAAATATAGGCAATAATAGACACTAAAAATGACCAAATAACGAATTTATTTTTTGAAAAAAACCCAAAAATAGCCAATTGGATAAATTTCGCCCCTAAAAATTACCATGACCCTTAGCCGATGATGAAAAAGAAGCGGACTACGAAGTTGGACTGCATATAAGAACCTTCACTCTCGATCGCGACAGTACCAATGACATCAACCCATTGGGGGTCGCATTAACAACTTTACAACAGCCACAGGAGGAAGCAAATCCGATTGATGAGAGTACCCAATATGATACTCCTCCTCCAGAATATGCACTGACTAAAGAAAATATTTTTTGAATAGTTGATGAATTATTTAAAGCTCGACAGAGAAGGAAGACAACAGTAAAAGGAAAGGGGAAATGCAAACTCATCCTTTAAGAACCAATTGAATATGATAATGTTGAATTATACGATAGTGTGACCCATATATTTGAATATGCCATCAGGAACAAAGTCCCAGTTGATGAACACCTTCTCAATTTTATCACAAAGGAGGAGCAACAAACAAACAAACCATACACAATCCAAAAGAAAGTTAAGTTCATTACACCACCGTCCAATGATCTCACCCACACCTAACCGCCCCCATGTCCAACCCCGGTTATCAAAGAATTCATACTGAATTTAACAACCACTACACCACTTTCCCTCACACATCCATACCTGTAGACATTATCAGCACCGCTCCGAGCCCACCTTCAAACTGATAATGAACTCCAATATTTCATCAATCAATTACCATATCTTTTCCTTGATTTAAATAAAATATGCTAGTCAAAATGTTAGTTCTAGCTGTGGAATATCTGCAACCTAGTTTAGCCACACCTAAAAGTGTCAAGCCCCCACATCTGTCCACTCTATAAACACAAGTCATCGAGTATACCAAAACCACCATTCAAAAAACTCCCGACTTATCCAATGACATTATAGCAGAACACACTTCCTTATTCATCCCTAGACCTATCACACTGCCAAATGTACCACAAAACATCCCACACATTCAACAACCCATCGTCGACACGACTGTTGAACCTACTGAGTTTGTTGATCCAATAATTCCATTGACCTCCGACCAACCACTGTCACAGGTGTTATCTTGTGAAATGGAACTTTTCTGTCTGAGTACTGACACTCAATGTGTCGGTACACAAAAGGACAAACTAGATTGAAGTGGCCAAAACCCTATAGATGTGCATGTGCCTTCATACATATTCATCATGCCAGCCTTACCTATTTTTTATAAGGAGATTAAGGTGAATTCACGACTATTTTCATTGAAACTCACGAACCATTTGCGAGTATCTACATTACAACTCGTGAATACATGATCATGGTTTGTACATGCGGGATCCCTTATAAAATTCATGAGTGACTCATGACTTACTAGTATCAATAGTTGTGAGTGCACTAATCCAAAAATTAAAACAAGTTTAGTCGAGGATAGTTGAGCTCCTAATCATAACTATCCCAACTTCCTCAACCATCTCAACCTTTGTAACCTCTCTCTTTCCTCAAGTATAAATAGAGAGTAGGGGTTGAGGCTAAGATGATCAATTATTGAGAAAATTTGTGTTGGTGGATCACCTTTGGAGATCTTGGAGCAACAGAACTCAGTTCCTTGGCTAGCAGAGGAGGACTTGTATCAGATACTGGTTGTAATCTTTCATCACTTGTTTATCAATAAAGTGAGACTTTCTTCCAATTGGTTCTTTTGTACTCTTATGTGTTATGATTTATGAATTGTCTTTTTATCTTATTGTAATTATATTATTTCATTAATATTCTATATAAAATCTAAGATATTGCAGGAAGGTCCATCTCTTTGCAGCTGTGAATATTCCCTAGAAGCTGTAGGAGCATTTGGATTGAAGAAGAAAGCTAGGACAAACCTCCATAAACAAGGTACTCTTACTTTCTTCCTTATTTCTCTATCAAATTCTGAAATAGTTTAATGTCTTCAAGTTTATTTAGTACGTTGGTAACCCCAGACCCTAGGTTATCAGGTTGTATTTCCCTGAACAATAGAACTGGCGACTCCACTGGGGAGTCTAACCTATTATGGGTCCATTCCTTTGGTTTACTTTCAGTTTTTATATGTTTGATCCTATGAGTGATTTGTTTGGATTTTTCCTTTAGTTTTCAATGCTTTATGCTTAGAATCCTTGGGTCATTTATTTTTCTCTTTGAAAAATTTTGACTGCATTCATGGGATTTCAATACATATAGTCATGAGTTGTATGTTGTATTCGTAGGTTGCTTCGGTAACAGTCACGAATGGTTCGCGGGTTGTCTAGATGGCAGTCACGAGTTCTTGTAGGTGTCTATCAGACTGTTAGGGTTTTGCTTGCCCATTTCTTTTTGATTCCTCATATGTGTTTTAGGGTTCTTATTTAGCATTGTACTGTGGCTTTGGGTGTATGCATTTCATTGTTTGCTTGTTAAGTGAAGTATTTTTTAGTAAGTTAATTATGATTTCTTCTTTAGTGAATAAGTCGGGTCCTTCCTGCTTGGCTTCTTGGTCTAAATGCTTGTGTATTTCTAGACACTGGTGTCTATCAGTACTTTAAGGACACTGATATACTTGGGATTGATTTTCTAGTAGTCTAAGTGAGTCATTTTTTCCATCTTTTGGATCTATTGGTCTTTGTAAGTCGATAGTTTTGCCCAAGTTCAGGGTTTGAGTCATCTCTACTTGATTGGATGAATATTGTTACTATAGGATCTGGCTGCTATCATTTAAATTCATATGTTCAGATTGTTTGGCTTGCTTAAAGTGCATTTAGTTGCATATAGTTTTTGAATTTTTTGAAAAAGGAAAGACAAAAGGCAGTTTTGCATTAGTTTGCATTAGTTTTTTTTCTCACTATTTTTTTCAGAAAAATCAAATTTTTTTAGTCTTGTAGTTTCTCAAATGTTAAAAAATTTCATTATTTTTCATTAACAAAGAAAAAGAAAGGAAAAAATTGCATTGTTAGTTGCATTCATTTTGAATTTTATACATCATTTGCTTTCACTTTGTTGAGTCTATAAAACCATTCAGTCTCATTCCACTACCCTTGAGTAATATATCCATTTAAAAAGAACATTTAATTAAAATCTATTAGTAAGTTTATTTTTATAGGTTCGTACATCAACTAGATTAGGCTAGGTTTTTGGACTAGGATATTTAAACTATCTAAAAGAACTTTGATTTTAGATGTAGTGGCCTATATTTAGGTAAATCCACTTCTACAATAGATAATCTAGAAAGTTCCTCTCACACAGGAGTTAAGCACGAGGTTGCGTGAGAACTCAGTTGCGGAGATAACCCTCCACTTCCTTGTTTGATCGTTTACCAAGATTGTTGTGCATATGGGGATATTATCAATACCACTTCTTGGGTCTTGTGAAGTGCTAATATTGATAGGGTTTTGAGCTTAGCTACCATATCCATGCACATCGATTAGGCCAACAACTGTTCCATCGAACTCTCGGTGTACATTTGGTAGCCTTAGCCTCCAGACACTAGGATCTTACAAAGGTGGCATCGAAAGACTATTTTTGGTACTCCAAGGACAGACTTGGAAGGTAACCTCGGTTGACAATTTGGGAGGGATATTGGGTGATTCCATCACTTACACCTAGAGAACTCTTCACGAGACACCAAGTAACCATCATTCGATCTTCACTGGTTGAACCTGGGCCCTAATCATCCTAGGATTTCTTTTGGATGGTGTATCTTTTATCTGGTGTGTCTATGTTACTTAGGATACTTTTAGTGTGTGTTGTTTGGTTTGTTTTTGTTTAGTTGGCCTTTAGGTGTGTGAGTCATATTTATAGTTTTGGAGGAACAACCTATTCGTAGGTCCAAAGGGTTGCAAAAACTTCCTCCATCTGTTATAGTGGAGCCTCCACTACCACCTCAAAGGGGGAGACTTGATACAAATGTTTCTTTCGAACTGAATCATGTTATCAAAGTTTCAGGTGAACTGGAACTCAGGCTTAATCAGGAAGAAACCTCAACATTAGAGATAGAAGACTTGTAGGCTGACGATTTTGCAAGAAACTTTAATTCACCTCTGACTGATCTGAACAATCCTGTGATAGTTCAGTTCCTCCCATTTAGTTCACTTGGTTCTGGTGTTTCTTTGAGGCCAATTATGTCTAGATCAGGAGAGGGTATGTGTACCCCAACTTTAGCCATTTTGGCTGGTGGAGTCTCACATCCCCCAGTGAGTGCTCTTAGACCTGCTGTATATATTGTACGCCTTTCACCAAGTGATCGAGTGGTTCAACCCTCAGGACCCTCTAATGTGGTAGGTCAATCTAGTGGGGTGGTCATTGGGATTCCTAGTGCAAATTTTTCTTATCCTTCTTTTATGCAAAGTGCTCAAAGTGGTCCAAGTGGATCCGCTTCATTTTTCAAGGGTTTCTTGTGGAATCGAGGACATACTCCTCCATTCACTCCTTATGTAGGTCCATCACCTGCTTATGTGGGTATGTCATCTAGAAACACAAATGCCTTTGGACATAATTTTTAGATACATAGTTAGGCTTCGATTCCCCTTTCACGAGCTCTCATTTTTTACTATTTAGTGGAGGGATCCCTACTCCTATGTTTCAAACTCCAGTTTCAGCTAGAGCAAGTCAAACCGCATATCATGCACCACAAACTAGTAATCCGCTGAATTTTTGGTGGAACCCTTTCTATAATAATGCAACCACATTACAAGCGGTGGCACAGGGAAACCCCACCTTTTCATTTGTTAGCCAGGGGGTAGGTTTTTCTACACCCCAAACCCCTTATTATCAAACCCCGGTTAGACCCAAACTTCCTTTCCTGGCAACATTAAACTTGCCATATTTGTTAAAGCTAATGAATGACCCCATGTGAAACAATGTGGCATGGCCACCTGTACCCATCAAACTACCCTCAAACATTCCTAAGTTTGAAGTAAAGTTGGTGAATATCTGGGTGTGCACAATACAACTTTTCACCTTTGGCGCTTTTTGAACTCATTGAATGATGACTCCGTTCGGTTGAGTATTTTTTAGAGAAATAATAATTATGAATTGGAGGCTCAAGAGAAGGGTAAGTCTACTGCTGAAATTTCAAACCCTCTCACTATTGATAAACTAGTTGAACCAATGCCCAAGATACCGAAAGGTGTCTTCAAGAAACAATTTCACAACCCTAATGCTAGGGACACTACCAACTATTCCGTAGTTGAAGACTTAGATCAAACTCCTTGTGTGATGTCAACATTTGAGGTGTTACAGAGTTGCGCTTCTCATAGTGATGCACTCTTAGCATCCATATGTATCATGGATTCAATGATCCTGCTGCTGAAATTTAATCTTTTCGATGTTAAAATACGCCTCCCATACCATGTGGTTTTGTCAATTGATGTTGTCCATGGAGGTAAAACCATTGGACAAACATTGGTTGATGAAGGTGTTTCCACATGTGTCATGTCGATCTCTTGTTGGAAAGCCTTGGGATCCCCAAAGCTGGTTCCATCGAACACTCTACTTACTGCTTTCGATGGAAGGTCTTTCTGTCTGCAAGGTATCCTACCAGCTTTTGAAATAAAGTTGGAAGGGAAAGCAATGTTTGTTAAGGTTGAAGTGATTGATGCCCCATTGGATTATAACCTATTGTTGGGGAGAAGTTGGAATTACGCCATGTGTGCTATCCCCTCAGTCGTTGTCTGAGTTGTAGTGTTTTCGCACGAAGGAAAGTTGGTTACAGTTGACCAACTCAATTTTAATCGAAAAGGTCGTTTGGAAACAAATGAGGCTGCAGTACCATTGATAGATCAGTCAAAACCGACTAATGAGAGCTTGGGGGTTGGAATGTATGCATCATTGATGGGCACATTGGATATACTAGCCCCTATTAACTACTTAGGTTCTACGAGTGTAGGGAAGTCTATCGCGATGGTTGTAGATAGAATTGAACCCTGGGTCCTTCCTTCTCATCATGAACCTCAAGTTCCCTTATGTGCAGTGGAAGTATCTTACCAAGTTTTTTTTAATGCCACTTTTGATTCCATTGCGGCTCCTTCTATAGTCTCATAGGAGTCAGATGAAGCTTATCTGCCCGCTTGGGTGGAAAACTCTACGTATTCATATAATTTATTGGATATGGTTTTTCCTTTAGATGAATTCATTTTGGAAGCTATGATTGGACGAGAAAATATTTGTGAAGACCTTCGCCATAAGTCCTTCTTTCTTCCAGAGTTGAGAGAAATTGAGAATCAAGAGTTCCATGTGAGACTGGAAGAAGGTGTTGATCTATCGATTAATCACTTACCCAAGGAAGGAGTATTTGTTGAAGGAAATATGGAAAAAATATATTCTACCATTCCAATCAACATCTCTGCAAACCCTAACGTCGTGGCAAATGTTCATGTTGGTGCAAACTGCTCTCCAGAG
>LPNX010538462.1:392599-403863 GCA_001517045.1 Pseudotsuga menziesii
GATATTTCCATTTATACTTCCTTGTTTAAGGAATTTCACTACGTATTTTCCTGGTGACATGAGGAGATGCCAGGAATCGATCCTATATAGTTGAACATGAAGGCTTGGGTGGAAAACTCTACGTATTCATATAATTTATTGGATATGGTTTTTCCTTTAGATGAATTCATTTTGGAAGCTATGATTGGACGAGAAAATATTTGTGAAGACCTTCGCCATAAGTCCTTCTTTCTTCCAGAGTTGAGAGAAATTGAGAATCAAGAGTTCCATGTGAGACTGGAAGAAGGTGTTGATCTATCGATTAATCACTTACCCAAGGAAGGAGTATTTGCTGAAGGAAATATGGAAAAAATATATTCTACCATTCCAATCAACATCTCTGCAAACCCTAACGTCGTGGCAAATGTTCATGTTGGTGCAAACTGCTCTCCAGAGGATATTTCCATTTATACTTCCTTGTTTAAGGAATTTCACTACGTATTTTCCTGGTGACATGAGGAGATGCCAGGAATCGATCCTATATAGTTGAACATGAAATCCATACTTACCCTGATGTGAATCCTCTTCGACAAAAACTTAGACCAATAAATCTGCGGAAAGCAGCAGATGTCAAGGCTGAAGTGGAGAAACTGCTGAAAGCAGTGTTCATTTACCCAATTTCTCTAATGGAATGGGTATCCAAACTCTTTCCTTTTGATAAAATACAAGGGGCTATACACGTGTGTACTGAATTTTGTGACTTAAATAAAGCGTGTCCCAAGGATAACTCCCCATGCCCTTCATCTATCACATTATTGATGCTTGTGCAGATAGTGAGGTATTTTTGTTTATGGATGGTTTTTCCAAGTATAACCAAATTCAAATTAAGCCGGAAGGCCAGCATAAAATGGCCTTCAATTGTCCTTGGGGGACCTTCATGTACAAGAAAATTCCCTTTGGTTTCAAAAATGTCAGAGCTTCCTTCCAGCGGGCAATGAATTTTTCCTTCCATGATATCAAGAATATTGTTGAACCTTACTTGGACCATCCAAATCATCTTCGTATGATCTTTGAATGATGTAGACAATATAAGATACACTTGAATCCCCACAAGTGTGTTTTCTATGTCGATTTGAGGAGGTTACTAGTGTTCATTATGTCAAACACTAGAATATAGGTGGATCCTTTGAAAGTTGAGGCCATTGTAAATCT
Source organism: Pseudotsuga menziesii (assembly GCA_001517045.1). Classification (NCBI taxonomy): domain Eukaryota; kingdom Viridiplantae; phylum Streptophyta; class Pinopsida; order Pinales; family Pinaceae; genus Pseudotsuga; species Pseudotsuga menziesii. The sequence goes on from LPNX010538462.1 coordinate 393,791, forward strand.
GCCTCTTCCTTGTTCCATTAGGAAACTTCAGAGCCTACAAGGAAAATCCAATTTCCTTCAGCGTTTCATAGTCAATTATGCCAAGATAACTAAGGGTTTCATATTCTTGTTGAAGCAAGACACCCCATTGTTGTGGGATGAAACCGCACAGCTCACTTTCAAGGAATTAAGGAAGGCTTTACTATCGGCTCCTTTACTACATCCACCAGATTACACCAAATATTTTATATTGTATCTAGCTGCTTCTGAGTCAACTATAGGAGTAGTACTAGTTCAAAAGAATGACAAGATCCAAGAGCATGTTGTTTATTACCTTAGTCATGCATTAGCAGGCCCCGAACTTAGGTACTTGCACATAGAGAAGTTGGTATTATCATCAGTCTATGCTGTTTAGAGGCTACGTCGCTACATCTTGCTAAGGACAACCACAGTGGTTGCAGATGTAAATCTGTTTCAATGTGTTTTATCCCGACACATAATCGAGGGAAAATTCAATAAGTGGATAGTCATTCTCCAAGAGTTTTACTTGGATTTTCAATCTTCTAAGTCCAAAGAATCCTTAGTATTCACAGAAATGATCTTGAAATTCCATACGGAAGAGGCTGTAGTGGTGGAAGAAGACTCATTCCCAGATGAGTATATATTTCTGATTTCCACCTCTGATCCCTGGTACATAGATATCCTATTATATATCTAGAATCTTAAGTGTCATGCGTCCTTCTCACAGGAATATCGACGTAAGTTGTGTGTCAATGCGAAAAACTACCTTATCATCGATGATACCTTGTATCGATGAGGGGTAGATTCAATCTTGCATCGATGCCTCACCCACAAGGAGGAAAAGTGTGTCCTAAATGATTCCCATAGCAGAGCGTGTGGGGGTCTTATCTGGTTTAGTAATGGCCATTAATATTCTTTGTGTCGATTATTTATAGCCCACTATATTCAAAGATTTTGTGGAATATGTAACGTGATGTCATCCTTGTCATCTCTATACCAGAAAGATGCGGTCGCATATTTCTCCTTTGTTTCCCATCATCGCGGCAGGGCCCTTCACCAAGTGGGGGGTGAATTACATGATGTATAACCCAGTTTCTGCTGGGAGGAACAAATACATCATTTTCGTTGCATACTACTTCATGAAGTGGGAAGAGGAAATTCCTACCTTCAAATCCGATGGAAAAACAACAACTTACTTTGTAATCAACCAAACCATTGCTCGTTTCGATATACCAAAGCAGATTGTCACTGACCATGGCTTCAGAACAACATGATGACTAATTTGACCACCATGCTAGGGTTTAGGAAAGATCATTCATCTTCTTTTTACCCTCATGTGAATGGACAAGTAGAGACGGTTAATAAAACCTTGAAAACCATTATAAATCACACCATTAATGCGAGCAGGTCAAATTGGCATATCATGTTGTACCATGCACTTTGGGCATATTAGACTAATGTCAAGACTGCTACTAGTTTCTCGTTTTTCTAGATCATTCATGGGGTGGAAGTAGTCACACTGGTTGAGTGCGATATTCCATCCTTAAAAATTGTTAATCACGTGCTTAACACTACGAAACTTGAAGAATGTTTGCTTCACTTAGAAAATCTAGATGAAAAACCTAGAAATGAGTTGAATACAAACAAGGCTCACAAAAACCGGGTCAAAAACCAATATGATAAAGCCATTAAACCAAGATTTTTCTCCGAGGGAGAACTTGTTTTGCTCTGGGATCAAGACAAGGAACCCCTAGGGGAAGGAAAATTTAAGTCAATGTAGCTAGGCCCCTACGTTGTGTCGAATGTTTTGAAAAAGGGAGCTTATGAATTAACCGATTATGATGGAAACAAGTTGTCAGATCCCAGGAATGGGCTCTACCTCAAGAAGTACTACGCTTAGGCATAGTACTTGTTATTGTATTTTTGTTGCATGTATTTTATGTACAATAGGTCATTAGTTGGTTAGTGTTTCTTTTACAGTATGTTGGTTGTTTCAGATTTCATCTGAGTGGTTCGTAGGTTTTGCTGATGGCACTAGCCGCCACACTTGTAATATAGCTTCAGCCGCCTAGGTTATCTATTCACCCTCAGGACAACTGGTTGCCTTTGGTGGCACCTGCTTAGGTCCTGTGACTAATAATGTTGTTGAATACAGTACAGTTATTGAGTTTTTATGGGATGTTACACTACTTGGCATTACCCATCTAGAGTTCAGACTTGACTCTCAGCTTGTGGTTTCCCAACTCAATGGTGATTATCAGGTGCAAAACCCTAACTTACTACATCAGTTTTTATGTGTAATATTACTTGAAAGAAATTTTGAATACATTGCATACATTCACATTTTAAGAAATCAAAATACAATTATTGATGCATATGTGAATTACATATTGGACTGGAATTTAACACACACATTGTAAAATAAAGTATAACAGGCACATTTGAGGCACATGTACATAACCATATATATGTGTGTGTGTAAAATATGTCCATAGATATAGCAATTCTGATCCGAAGATCCTGTCACAAGTGTATCGATATAAAAAAAAATAGGGTCATAGTCTGTAATATGCCTAATTCTAGGCCTGATCCTTAGCCTCCTCGACTGTGGTTTCCTCTACAACCTCCCTGTAATGTAGTACGACCCTAGCCATCCTTCTGAGAAGGTGTAGCCAAGTCGATGGAACCCCAACCACATACTCCTGCATGGTCATTGGGATCCGATCCATCCAAAGTGTAGGGACATCCTGGGTAAGCCTTTCCATCTTCCCCTCAATAACACGTAGAAAAATATCGTCCCAACAAGCCTACATGGGCCACACAAAAGTCATGGGATGCCCATCGGGGAGAACTATTACAGCATCTGCATATAAAACATAAAGAAGGGTCAAACTCATATACATATGTATATATAGTTTTATGAATAAAACATCATAAAAATAAAATATTAAGAAAAATATAAAAATACATACCTATCTCCCCACATGCTCCTCCAAGAGGGACAATGAGTTCTAGATCTCCACGAAAATCTATTCCAGCATATGGAAATTGCTCGAGAGCAGGCACATGTCTATCCCACCAGGAATAGAAGTCATCATCGCAACCACTTTGGATCCTTCCTCCGCCACCTTGATGGAGAAAAAATTCCCCTCATCATGTGAGTCTAGGATGACGGGGTGCGACCAACGGTAAAGGTACCATGGGAGTGAGGGCAGGAACCCTCTCAAAGAAAAATGAAACTAAGATACTAGAATACACAAATTTCTTTCTTCAACCCCTCCTGTAGTCAGAAATTTGTTTCCTCATTATTGGGAGAAATCCTGAACACCATTCGAACAGTGTACCCCACATACACTCTAGTGCAACATGCATGTGGGTCCATGTTGCCAAATGCCGAGAAGATGAACCAACAACCTTAGCTACTATTATTACCATCAATTTTAATGGGAATCTAGTTATCTGTGAGATTGCGACTTGTGTCCCCAACTTCTGTGTTCCAAGCATGCATTAAGTATCAACATAGTCTTGCACGCTAAGAGGGTAACTGCCTCTGCCAGTTCCCTCAAGGATTACATGTGTACCCCTGCGAGAAAGTCACGTGATAAAATATATATCATCTATTATCAACTCCAAGGTCTCTCCTTGGAGGTAAAAAATCCCAATCTCATGATCTCAGTAGCTCACTAAAGTCTCCAAAAGATGAACTTGTGCTCTTATATTCGAAGTGCAATAGAAATTTAACAAGCCATTTCTTTGTAACGCTTATAAAGTAGCAGCATCTCGCATGGAATCTCGATCCATGAACTCATGTTCTCTTTCTCTCCACTCTAGAACCATGTTTTTATACCAAAATATCATTATCATCCATTATAATCCATCAAAATTCAATTGCATTTATTCATTTTTAAAAAATTGAAGGTCACATAGTATTCACGATTGTGCTTTCTACATAGTGTGAAGCACACACGGGTTGCATTATAGGAAAACCAGGAATAAAACTTGTACTCGTGACTATAATAAAGTGCACATGTGAATGCTCTAGGATGCTTTTTGGGAAAGCATAAAATCACTAAATTTTGCATTAAAAACAAAAATGGAATCAATAGAAAGGAAGAGAAGGGAGACATCACCAACCTGCAACTAGTGGAATTGAAATTGGTCCACTAGTTTGTCTACTACGATCAACTGAAGTATGAAGGTAAAAATTTCCAAATATAGTAAAATTTCCAAATGGTATGTTTATTTTTGGTTTTGAACTATTTATAATAAAAATTTCAAAATTTTACCCATTTTCTATAGTTTAAAAACAGTTTTTTAATATATGAACTAATACCATGGTCTTTTGCTAGCTGCAACAGGTTGTGGATCATTGAAAATTTGTTTCCTATCGCATATAGGGTAGGATTTGGTCTTCATTGTAGACTTTGGACTCACACCTTATCCTTCACTTAACCCTAGGATCACTTTTTTGTCCTTGGACTATGGTGTATAAACCACTTTTTCCTTGCACACATCATTGTTCTTCCGTGGATATGGACTCCTTTACATGGGTACCCTAGTTTAGAACACTTGATTGTTTTTCTAGTACCCATGTCATAGTTGTGTTAGGTTTGCAGGATCCTTCTTAGTTTCTTTTCATGACAAAATGTACCTCATTTTTCATCTTTTTACGAGCTATACCCGTTAATAAGGCTCCCCGCACTTATGGAGTTTTTTTTGGATCTTGTTTGACTCCTCAAAATAAACTGGACAACTGAGTAAACTTGTTCATTCAGACTCGTTAAGAATAATTGAACGATCATCTACATTGGTGGTAAGTTATCTCTTTCTCGGACCATGTAGATTATTTATGCAAAAGGAATACTCTCTTTTCTGCGGATTTGAGAAGAGTATCTTCATGAACATGTTTATCTCTTTTCCGGACCTCAGGGACTAAATTTATGGAAAAGGAACACCTGGTATAAGCTTAGTTTTCTCTTTTTCATGCTCTGGACCCAAACATGAAAAATATTCTGAGCATACTTTATGTCTTTGTCATGCTCGCAAAACCTAAAGAACAAAGCATTGAGTTTACTGTTGTAAGCCCCGTTTCTCATAATCAAATGGATCTTTTTGAGTGATATTACCTTCCTTCACACTCATTAATATCATGAAATATTCTTCTTTTGAAGGTGCGTCGTTCTGGTATTAGTTTATCCCTTTTTTGGACCTTACTGACTAAGTACGAAAAATATATATCGTAGTCCTTCGGGAGCTAAGAGATTTCTTCTGTGGATTGTTTTATACTTTTTCGGCCTCAGGAGACTAAATTGTACAAAAAAACACCCCCTTAGAGTTTTCTTTGGAGTTTTCAGACTCTCAAAACTATGAAAAAACCAACGAGCATCTACTAGTTTGGGCTTGTAAAATCCATGAATCAGTGGCATATAAAGCATTGTTAGATCCCCTCTTCAATCTTGTCAAAAATGAAGAGAGACTTGAGTTGAATTTCTTGGACTCGTTAAAACTTAACATGATCAATAAGGAAGAATTTAACTCTTTGAGTTATAAGCAGTGGCAGCGTGTCATCCTTGAACAAATAACTCTCTGAACTTCCTGATACTCATGTATCAGTTTGCACTTCCAGCTTAGCTATTACTTCGAGTTTCTACTCCTCTGCTTGTGCTTTGTACATGGAGAATATGATCATGTCTACTATATGAGATATAAGTCTAGTTGTCGTATCTGCAAGTCAAAATATGCCTTGGGTCATCTCTATGTTGTGCTCACTCTTCAAAGATCTATACCTCTATCTGATCAGCCTGATTCCCATCATTATCATCTCTGAGAATTCCTTGTGTCTACCTTCCATCATCTAGTTTCCTAGTTACTCTTGTGATCTGTTGAAGGATTCATTGCCTTCCTCCTCACTTCATGGTTTCTCATCAGCATCTCCTGAATACGAAGACCTGCAGTTTCGATGATGGTACCTTAGGATTCACCATCCCTATTGGTGAACTCCTTCGCTTCAGTTGTCAACATTGTTTGTTTAATGATATTCTGTTGAATTCCTTCCATGTTCGACTTCAACTCATATATTCACATGGTAGGAGTTGTACTGGTTACTATGGATTTAGACAAATACCTTAGGTTCATACCTCTATAACCTAAGTTGCACAATATTTTGTTATGTTCAGCAACACTACTTCCAGATTTGGAAGACTCGTCATTGTATATTGTGGCTTTGATCCACCCCTGTAATATACATTGTGTTGATGCCCGTGTCATATGATGTAATAAAATATTGTAAAGGAGCTAGTGTTTTGCTTTATTGAACATGGAATCCTAAGATATGATTTTGTATATAACTATGATATGTATATTTCAGGTACCTCTCTACAACCTTGATAACTAAGTTATCGAAGAATAAAGTTTGTAATGTATTTCAGTCATCACTCCCTTTGACCCCACACATTAGGGGGGCATCCATTATCCTATGAAATCACACTTCTTCATCTGATTACTAACACTCAATGTGTCGGTACACAAAAGGAAAAACTGGATTGAAGTGGCAAAATCCGTATAGATGTGCATGTGCTTTCATACATATTCATCATGACAGCCTTACCTATTTTTTATAAGTAGATTAAGGTGAATTCATGACTATTTTCATTTAGATTCATGAACCATTTGTGAGTATCTACATTACAACCCACAAATACATGATCATGGTTTGTACAAGTGGGTTTCCCTTATAAAAGTCACGAGTGACTCGCGGCCTACTAGTATTAATAGTCATGAGTTCCCTAATCCAAAAATAAATAATAAATAAAAACAAGTTTAGACTAGGATAGTTGGGCTCCTAATCATAACTATCCCAACTTCCTCAACCATCTCAACCTTCGTAACCTCTTTCTTTCCTCAAGTATAAATAGGGAGTAGGGGTCGAGGCTAAACGTGATCAATGATAGAGAAAAGTTATGCTGGTGGATTTCCTTCGGAGATATTGGAGAAGAAGAACTCAGTTCCTTGGCTAGCAGAGGAGGACTTGTATTAGATACTCGTTGTAATATTTCATCACTTATTTATCAATAAAGAGACACTTTCTTCCAATTGGTTCTTTTGTACTCTTATGTGTTATGACTTCTGAATTGTCTTGTTATCTCATTGCAAGCATATCATTTCATTAATATTCTATATAACATCTAAGATATTGTAGGAAGGTTTGTCTCTTTGCAGGTGTGAAGATCCCCTAGAAGTTGTTGGAGCATTTGGATTGAAGAAGAAATCTAGGACCATCCTCCATAAACAAGGTACACTTACTTTCTTCCTTATTTCTCTATTAAATTATCAAATATTTGAATGTCAGCAAGTTTATTTGGTATGTTGGTAACCTCAGACCCTAGGTTATAAGGTTGTATTTCCCTAAACAACAATAGGAAGAAGTAATCCTACTCGTCGACTTACATTCTTCACTTGTATCACCTCTACCACCATCACCGCAAATGACCTATATCATCGAGTCACTCACCTTAGTCCTTTTATCACCCTAGTTACCACACAAATCCAGGAAGCTGCAACAGAAGGCCCAACATAACAAGTCCAAGGAACATACAGACATAACATAGAATAAGAAATAAGAAAAAGAAAACAAAGGAGAGAAGAGAAAAAACAAGAAAAAGAACAACAACAACAAATACAAGAGTATCAACAACAAGCATCCTCATAATTAGTACATCTAACTCAACTCAGTTCAACAGTTACAATCAACATGCAAAAAGCCAAAGATGAAGAATTGGACCTGTTGACAGATGCTATTAATAGGGAATACAAACCAAGAAGAATGAGAATAAAGGAACAAACTAAGAAGCTTGAAGCATAACAGAATGAATTTTTAACCAAATGTGAAAACTTAGCACAACGGTTTGTTACAATTCCAATAGGGGACAACCCAGATAGACCCTTTAACAAAGCGTATCAAACTTTTGAAAGTGTCGTGTCAAGTTTCCAAGAATAGTTAAAATAAAGAGGACAGGAACAGGCGGAGGAAACCACTATGTTACTCCAAAATCAATTTACAACATTCACTACAGCACATAAACTATTGATCCAATACGTTGCAAACTATTCAGTCACGACAGATGTCATGCGAAACTGATACACTTATTACGGTCAGGTATTTGAGAAAATGCAAAAGATGCGTGAACTCATCAGTTCACTGCAATATCGCCGACCAGTTTCCAGTGAAGCAACGACACAGACCATTGACAATAAACTTGTCCTAGAGAATCAGAAGCTTGAAAAATTGGATCGACAAGAACATCAATGGATTAGTCAAGCTCGGTCTAGTCTAGCTAGTATCGACAAGATCATGTCACATCTGCAACTCCTACTTTTCACTGCTGACAAAAAGACACAACTATTGGGAATTGACATGATCAATATTTTGGACATATATATGCATAATAAAATGGAAAACTTGTCGAGCCTCACAACTCTAACCATCACATACAAACTACCCTTGACGCCTAAGAAGAGTTGCAACATTAGCTATCAGTGTCTGCAGAAGCTATTGTAGAATCATGTGTTCAATTGTAGTTTTCCACCAGCCAAGATAATACAGAATGAAGGGACAAACAAGATCATAACTATTCAGATAGAAAAAGGGCCATCTCCCCATTTCTTTGAGACGAAGAAAGATTTTGAGGTGGGGGAGATTTTGGAGGAGCCTAAGTCGGTTAGCAGACTAGGTCCTTTAGTCGACTAAAGTGTAAACATGTCAATCTCATAGGTCGTGTCAGTTGGTTGAACCGACAGATAGTTATGTAACTATTTGTAAATCATATATATGATGTAGAGTCGGATAAAGACTTTGTTCAGTTTTATGTATGAACCCACATGTGTTCTTGACTAATATAAGTTGTTATTATGTCTACCATTCCTTATCTCTTGTCTATATCATTGTTATATGAATCTATATATTTATCATTGGTAAGCTTGCAATCTTATTGATTAAAATAGGAGGGACATTTCTTTTATAATGTTCCTATATCCTGCGATGAACAATTGGCGATGATTTTCACTTTGCATTGATGGCCACGTTAGGAAAATTGTATACCATGTATTGGATGGACCAAGGTGTGGTTGGATATTTACTTTTTGTTGCGGGATATCTACATGGAGGGAGTTTAGAACTGATTGCTTATAGTTAGGCATTGTGATCAAGGAGATATTGAATTTCTAAATTAAGGAGACATGGTCTTGTGGTGAGAGTATCAAGACTCCAATCCTTATGTATAATTATTATTGTTATTCCTTTGTTTATGAATAATGTTTTACTTTTGTGTATTAAGTGAGAGATATATTTGCATATTGATTAATAGGGAAGACCTCTTTGGAGAGAGGACCAATCCCATTCTCTCTTCAGTTAAAATATATATTAATTATTTATGTTTGTGTGGAGGAGGGTGGCTCCGTGGGTAGATACAATTCCCTTTACAATTAATATATATAATGTCGATATATATAAATTGTATTATTATGTGGTAGAGCACCAGTGCACATCCTTTTAATTGATAGAAATATACTATTTTACTATGCACATGAGAGCAACCTCATAAGATAGGATCATCTCTCTAGTCACAGTTATCTCATATCAATTGAAATTATTGAGACTCGTGATTTATAGTAGAGTGGAGCTCTAACCTCATTTGTTTACTGCATTTAGTTGATACAAAGAAAAGCAATCAATTTTTATTGCTACTATACAAAGAAGAACCACTGACCTTGTTGTTTCTTTTTTATTTTTTATTTTTTGTTAATTTAAATTAACAATCGACTCTAGTAGAGGATTAACCCAATTATTTTATATATTCTCTAGGATTGAAAACAGCAGGGGTGACCTATTTATGAAGGGCTACAATTTCTTTAGTATGTATGTATCTTGGTCTTTTCTTGTTCAGATTGAATGTGTTATATTGTTATCAATATTTGGTTGATTGATGGAGGATAGTCTCTACAGAGAGCATCGACTTCCTTCTTTTACATACAGTGGTTCTTGTTGCAAGGTGGAATAGTTCTTATCCCATATATAT
>LPNX010538462.1:403902-474320 GCA_001517045.1 Pseudotsuga menziesii
CATTATTATATATGAAGGGACATCTTTTCCTTTATATATAATTTATTTACTCCAACCATTGCTGCTATAGATTGACTTATGTTGTTTTAATTATTCATGATCGAACTCTAATATTTTAGAGTCATGACTTGTTGAAAAAAAAAAAGATGAATCCCATTGTATTTAATTGCTCAAAATCATATTCTAGTGTTTAAGAGTAAAATCTTTTAGTTCAATTGTTGAGAGTTGAACCCCAAGTGATCTTTCATGTAATATGTTTATGATATCTTTATTCTTCATGTGGGAATTTGATTGATTTTTTCCTTAGCTATTAATTTCTTCTATGAATCGCTAATGTAGAGGACATGATTCCTCCTTTGATGCTACCAGATATAGTAATGAAAAATGAATTTGTTGTTAATACAAACACGATTGTCACCTTGCCAAATAATATGGGTTATTGTGAAATATTCTACGCATATAATTTGATTTATGTTCATTAGTGAATCCCATCCAAGATAGTGGTCTTGGCATGCAAATCACATTAAGAAATATTGGTGAGAGATCTCTATTGCTTTCCCTTTCCCTAGTGGATACATTTTTCATATCCGGGGTTTCCGCTCGATAGATATAATATATGCCGAGCATAGTGTCTATGGTTGGGAAGGAATGGTGTAGTTACACATTCAGTCGTCGGGTGAACTATTCAAGATAAGTAATTGTGTTATGTTATGTTGTTTCTATTTAATTATGTTTAATTATTTTGATATGTATATATGCTCTCTATCTATGTTTTTAATGTTTATTTCTCATGCTTAGTTGGCTATTGGTAATCTTATCAGATAATTTGGTCCTAGTGAGATGCATACAAATGTGACATTGCTTAGTTCAGTAGTTGCAAATAAAATAATTACAATACATCATGATTATTACATGTTAGAAGGATCCCATATTAAAGCAAATTGTAGTATTTTAGAATGAATTATTATATGAATAAATAGATGACTAGAAGAGCTATGGAATTTAATGTTCCTTTCATAATTAATGAAAATTTAAGTATTGGAGTGCTTACATTCCTTATGATAGTATTTCTTGTTATAAGTTAAGATTTTTATTTTAATTATATATGAAATCCTTGAACTAAATTAGTGTACTGGGAATGCAAGGATTTGTGCCATTGAAATTCTATTTTGTTATGTGAATGCTTAAATGAGTTAATTTTTTTTCCTTTTATATATTAAATAGTGTGTCATATGTATGCATTGCATCACCATGAATGATCAACTAGGATCTTGGCTTGGTATTATCATTAATACATGAATGTAATCAAAATTCACTTGATTTTAAATGGTCCTCCATGTTATTGATTGTATCTCAGTGGTCTCTTCTTAACTTAAGTAGCAATATTGGCATAATTCTATCCATTATAACTTATACTATCAGTGTAATCATCAATAGGAAAAGGCTATGATTTATATTCCTTCCAGCAGAAAACCATTAAACTTGATACTAAGAGATATGTTTGAACATTATATTAGTGGCATGTGAACTGATAGATAATGTCTGAATATTAGGATAAATCCATTATGTAGAGATGGGAATTGTGAATTTTATTAAATCTCTTGTATGGTTTCAAATGGTTAAGGTGTTAATCAATAAACATACTCTAAAGACTAATGTAATTATGAATGAGACTAATGCCTTTGTTGCATAAATATGAGTCGTATTGTATGGAATTTTGGGGATTTTTCTTTTGTTGGGAATTGAATCTTATCTTGTTTAGATTTAAACAGAAAAATTTTATACGCTCTACCCCAAATGCATTACTAAGGGTAATGGGTATGTTACAGTAGTGTGTTAAAAAAAATCAATAAAATAAGGGATCAACCATCTTAAAGAGAGGAGAAAAAACTATAAGATAAGGCAGACTGAGGTTTAAGAACGAAGACTAGGGCCATGGTATCTCTTGGATGGTCAACATATTGATGGTGGATTCATTGTTTTTCTAGACAGAGTCATGTTTCTCTTGTTTGTATTAAATTATCTCTTCTAAATTCATGCCTCTTGAATGCCATTGACTATAATTTCCAACTTATTGCATATCTTGAAATTAATAAAATGTTGTTTTGTAACATAGCTATTCTATTATTTATATTTCATACATGAATCATTCTTTTGTATAGAAGTTAGAGGAAAGGAGTTTAAGGTAGATGATCCCTTTTCTGTTTGTTTTCAAGATTTATATATTCTTTGGGTTTGTAAGTTATTTGTCATGAGTGACAAAGGTCTGAATTCATTCTTAAAATGCTCAATTTTGGTGTGTAGCATTTTGGATGGATTCATCTAGTTTATGCCTAAACATTCATATTTTCTTCATCTGGGTTTTATCGAGACTTCTTTAGTCACTTTTTAACCGAAGATTCAATGTCTTATTTTCTTTCTTCCATCTATTATGATCAATTTGAAATCTGCAACTAGAGACTCCATGTCCAACATAAGCCACTAATTTGATAATCCTGGCATCCTTTAGATATAGTCATGTTCCATGTGAACACTTCTAATTCTCATCTAAATCTTCGATATGCATCTAATTTGAAAGTTATTACTGAGATACTCAGAGCATTTATCTTGCTTTAAATTACTAAGGGATCCCTCTTTGGTCCAAGAAAATATTGAGACCTAAAGAAGGTTTTAAGATGTATATGGTGTTGTCCTGTTAACATCCCAGGATACTTTAGATTACTAACAAGCTCAAAATAAAGGACCTATGATACTAATTTTATAGTGCCAACCCCTGGTCCTCATTGTATTTCCAAGAATAGTGCATTTATTTTGTAAAAAGTATGAAGGAAAATTGCCACTAATGGAATGAGATTCAACCAAGTTATTCATGTGTTCTTGCAAATATTGTATTATTTTTCGTGTTTAATGAACCAATGGATCCATACTTTGCCTTCCCAATTTGATTTTTAATGTCTAGTGGACTTTAAATGGGAAAGTATTACGCTGCTTCTTTTTGTGGTGCATTTCCATTTTCTAGCACTATGTCTTATGGATATGTAGAACCATGATTATTGAAAAATTTGTATTCGGTTAATGAAATTTACTTTCAATAATATCTAAGTGATTTTCCCTTTCACCCCTCATAATGAAAACACAAATAATCATAAGTATAGACATTATTTCCATGCACCATTTGTTTCTATGATAAATCAAGTTGAATTTTCAGTAGAAATTTTTTTCAAGTGATAAACTATTGTAGATACTTTAGGATAAGTAAGGGTATTCCCCCTCTAGCTTGAGTGTTGGTTCAAAGACCTAGAGTGGCATAGAAAGGTACCTACACATTATGCCTCAACATTGAGACCATAAGTGACTAAGGGAATAAACCAGATGACAAACATATCCCTATGATCAATATTATCTACAATGCGAAACCCTTTTTTTCCATTGTTTACACTTTTGGAATCAACGTTTCATGCTCTTTAACATGGTGTAATTTCTACATTATTAAAAGTTCATTTTTTGACGATATTTTGTGTGACACCATGCATGAATCTCTATAGTAGATATAGTGTTTGAATGAACTTAGCATGTCGGTAGAGATCTATACCCTTTCACGTTAATATAATATTACAACTATATTCTCAAAAACACATTAGGGAACGAAAAATATTAGAGGCGAAATTTAGTCCACGAGCTGATTTTAATTATCTTTCCCAAAACAATATTTGCTAATTTCTAAAATGATTTACCCAAATTCCATAAGATAAAAATATTTACTTTAAACATTTCCAAAATCATCCAAAAACTATATAAAATCCTTAGAAATTTGGATATTTTTACAAAAATGTCACCAAACATTTTATGATTGGAATTTTAAGATTTAGTAAGAATCACCAAGGTTTCTCTACTTCAAAAAAATTATGTATCCTTAAAATTTTCCCCGCAATAGGGTCCACCACATCCTTGATACATTCATGCCATTATATTGCATTCACAATTCATTGGTTGATGGTATAACCTACCTGACAAGGAGCCCTAGAATAACACCACCTATTGTTTGGAGCCCTTATCAAATTGAGTCTTTTGGAGTCACATATCCCTAAAATGCTACCCTAATGAGCCTTATAACTCGCATCGAAAACCCCCTTGTTTATGTTTATTACTATGCTTTTACACAACAATACCAACGCATTGCTTGCTCATCTTCGATTGCCTGGTCATGGAGCTATGTTTAGGCATAACTATATTCATTCCTACTAAATTGTTCTCACTTTGCTTTCCTATAGCCACTCATGCATTACTTTCATGTTATAAAGACACTTTCCCTCATGTTGTAAAAGGCACCATTAATATGGAAAATAAATGACCCATCTAAAAGAAGACCATGTCCGAGTGTATCTCATGTTGCCACACACTTTGTTGCTTCACATGTCATCCACCATGCTTTTTCAAAAAAACAAATCATTTACATAAATGCATTTGCTTAAATAACTTTTATAAAAATAAAAATAAATATAAATATAAAATTATAAACACAAAAATATAAAAGAGATCTATATTAGTTGAGCCATTGTTTAAACTAAATATATTAGAGAACATGTTGATTTGTTTACTAAATTAACCATTAATGTTGATCAACTATTTAAACACAAAATAAATTGGTATGCAAGTTATACACATACCTTGTGAATCAATACCTGGATGAAACGTCACTCCCAAAATGTTTTTGATGGTGCTTTCCGGTTTAATGTATAAAGATCATTCATCATCAGTATTGCAAAGTTCTCATATTCGTTGTGTATTCGACCTTGAATTAAATAACATGAACATAGTATGATATACATTAATAATATTTAATATTATTAGTAGATTTGGATGAGTATTATAAATAAAATCAAGATTATTATTATGATATATAAAAAAATTAATCATATGTGATTTTGTGGGCTTAAAAAAATAAAGATTTTTTTTTTATGCATATAAAGTAATAAGTTAATCAATTACTATTATTATTATGAATTTAAAAAATAATTTTAACAATATTAACTTATAAAAAAGATTTATAAAAATAAAAAAAGTGTAATTAATAAATCTTAAAAAAAGTTTGTTTCTTAATATTATTAATAAAATAAATTATTTATTATAAATAAAATCAAAATTATTATTGTTACTTATATATAAAAATTTAATCATAATGATGTATAATTAAAAAAAAATTCAATTCAATAAAAAAATTAAAATTGGTTAAATATTATTTAAATAAAAAATAAAAATTCAATTCAATATAATATAATTAATATAAAATTTTATATAAAAAATTAAAATTGGTTAAATATTATTTAAAAAATATTTTCATAATATTAATTTATAAAACAATTCCATAAAAATGAAAATGTACCTAATAAAAAAAAGCATGTTTACTTATAATCTCATTGTCTACAATTTTTACAAAGAATGGGAGGAATACAATCATGGAGAATCATGTAAAGTTTATGTTGTATTTTTTTTTAATAATGGGAGGAATGCAATCATGGAGAATCATGTGAAGTTTAAAGTAAGGGCGGTTATCCCTCAAGATTAAGGGCATTATCATCAACTTCCTAGATGTATTAGTAGCATGATCTTACGATGAGATCTTTGGAACTTTGTATATGAAAACAAACTTTGTCTCTAACTTTGGCATGATCTTTGGAACTTTGTATATAAAAACAAACGTTGCCAACTAAGAAGTTAAACGTTGTTTCCAACTTTGGTATGATTTTATGATGTGATTTTTGGAACTTTGTATATAAAAGTAAATGTTCTTAATTAAGAAAGACATAGATGATTATTATGGTTTTGTTTGTAACGATGATGATGATGAGATTAACTTTGTTCTATCGAATTTTAAGAAAGATAATACTTGGTTTATTTTAAAATCTTGTTTATGTGTTTAAAAAGTTTGCCAAAAAGTTTTTTAAGCTCACAATAGTTTTGGCAAGTTAAAAGGTTATAAAGGTGTTTATCGTAGCAAATACTATGAAACTCAGATTTAATGTGGGTGTAAGCAAGGAACTCTAAGAGAAAATGATTTTCATCATCAACGCTCATAGACTCACACAAATGGAAAACCCTTTCCGCCCATGGAGTTTTAGGAATAGACCAACACCTTGTTTCACTAACGAGTTCATGAGAGTTCGTTTTAATTTTGGCTATATTAATTTTTTTTCATGAGCTAGTTACTATCGAGAAATACTTTTAATCTTCTAAATTAAAATTAATGACCTCCTTATAGTATCTTAATTTTTTCCTTAACCGCTAAATTTTCTTTACACAACAAAATCCTTTTCAAACTAGAATGAAAAAAATACAATATGTTTAATTTAATTTAATTTAATATATAAACGTATAGATGCTTATCATTATATATGAACATTATGAGCAAAAGAATCTTGTTTATAACCTTTACTTATCGTTCAATTTTGGGATGAAAAACTGAATGGGTATAGGAAATAATTTCAAATCTCCATACTTAAAAATTAAATTAACATGCATGCTTTTATTTTCAAAGAAAAAAATCGTAAATATATTATTCACATTCAGCAGATGGTCCTAAAATCCATTATACCAAAAAAAACTCAACTATAAAGTTGACATTACATAAAACAAATCGTGTAATAAATCGTGTTCATGTATATTTCATATTTGTTGATAGATATTTCATGATCATTTACCTTATTATTATGGGTTCTAAAACATCTTAAACACTTTATGATAGTTTTAGTATGAGTCGTCATTGAATTGTTATAAACTACTTTCATAACAAATTAATAGAGTTTTTTTTAAAGGTGGTTGTGTTTATTAGATTGACTTATTAAGTTTTAATAAGGATATTATAAAAATATTCATTTATCGTATTTATTAGTGAATTGCCAATTTCATCAACATTTACTCTACTTTAGTTTGTAGATAGTTTATTTATTCTTTACATTAGGATTTTATTTTTAGGTAGTTTATGTTATTCTTTATATTGGGATTTTATGTGATCGATTTCATTTTTTTTTAAGTATAATTAGAAAAGAAAATAATAGATTTAGTTAGAATTAATTTTTAGACATATTTTAAAAAAATGTAGTT
Organism: Pseudotsuga menziesii; assembly: GCA_001517045.1. Taxonomy (NCBI): domain Eukaryota; kingdom Viridiplantae; phylum Streptophyta; class Pinopsida; order Pinales; family Pinaceae; genus Pseudotsuga; species Pseudotsuga menziesii. The sequence goes on from LPNX010538462.1 coordinate 411,004, forward strand.
GAACCATAGGTTTGCATGTTTCAATATTGATTCATAATTATTTAATGTTGGACATGTGTTGTATTCATTTTAGTTTTCTATTGTAAGTGGGGTTGGGGGTTGGGGTTGGGGGTTGATTAGGCCCCTTAGCTAGGGGCACGAGGGGAGCCAACACTTTTAAAAGAAATTGTTTAGGTCCATTTTTGGTATGTTTTAAGTTGTTTTTGGACCATGGTTTAGCAACTCATTGTAAACTAAATCTAGTTAAGGAATTGGGGTTGTAATCCAATATGGGTTAATGGAACAGGGCTTGGGATGTTATAATAATGTATTATAAAAATAAAAACAAAAATAAAGTACGATGATATAAAGAGTGGGGGAACACTTAAGATTGTTGGTTTTCTTGATTTTGGGTTTCCTAACTAAATATTTGTGCAGTGTGCTTGTGAGCCAATGTCAATTCTTGTGTTTTATATTTGGTTTTGGTATTGTTTATTCTTACACATATTTATCAAAAATATTCATTTGGTATCGAAGCAAGGTTATTGGTGTCAAGGGAACTCCTTTTTTTCTAGGGTTTAGCTCATCCTTTGAAGAGTAAGGGCATCTTGGGTTTGCAATTAAACATGTGTTAGAGTGGAAGCTTTGTGTAGTGAATCTTGTGCAAGGAAAATAATGAGCAGTTAAAGAATAGAAATTGAGATTTATATTGGAAAGATATTCGAGGATTGATGTGGATCCAACAACAAATCCCAGAAAATTGGGAAAAGATGGAGAGAAAAGCCAAAAGAACAATTCGAGTGAGTTTGCCTTTCATATTCAATGTTGTTGAATGTCTTTGGAGAAGATAGTGCAAGCAAGTTATGGGATAATCTAGGGAATTTGTATTAGTCAAAGTCCTTGGTAAACAAGTTATTTCTTTGAAATAAGTTGTTCTATGATAGGATGAAGGATAGTGACATCATGGTAGATCATGTAAATGCTTTTAATACTCCGGTAAGTCAACCAACCTTTCTTGATATTAACATGGAGGAGGAAGATAAGTGGATTACCTTTCTATGTTCTTTGTCAGACTCTTCGGATAATCTATTTGTAGAAATTTATAGTGTCACTCAATCCATGTTAAAATTTGAGGATGTAGTTGCATCCTTGTTATTAGAGAAAATATGAATAAAATCCATGGAGGGTGTGTCCAAGGATGTTTTATTTATGAGAGTTCATTCCAAACAGAGGAGAAATAAGTCTTCCAGGGAAATATATAAGTCTAGAGGTAGATTTCAATCTCTAGTACAATTTGAAAAGAAATGTTGGAAATGCAATAAAGATGTACATTATAATAAAAATTGCAGATCTAAGAGTGTTGATAAAGGTAAGGGATCTGAAGATGTCCCTTCCACATAAATGAATCCATTTACAGAAGAAGGAGGTGATGTTTACTTGGAATCTATAGGTACACATGCACATCATGATGTATTGTTAATTAACTCAGACACTTCATTTCAATTGAATCCTCACAGAGAGTGGTTTTATGAATATGAAAAGTACAATGGAGGTGATGATTTCCTAGGATATGAATCGCTAACCAAAATCATAGGATTTGGAAGGGTCAACATCTTGATAAAAGATGGTGTAACACCCATTTTTGACCCCAAGATGTAAATGTGATGTAATTATGCAAAAGTTGTACGCTATACTTTTATGGTCTAGAATACAAGGGTTATTGTAAATGGTGTTTATGTTTTTGATATAAATATCCCTAATAGTTGCAAGTGAGTAAGAACAAAAAAGATATGGGGGGGTATGATTCCAACAGTGGGGGATTTGAGAGGGGTTAAGGGGTGATAACTCTAGTTAATACCCTTAACCTTCATTAATATTTTTAACCAAACTTCCTTAACCTTGATGTGTCGCTTTAATTAATTTTGGGATTAGTTATCTTAAGTGAGATTAAAAAGGAGAAGCAAATAATTATGGGGAAGCCACTTGTCAATCCATAACCATGCATAAATATTGCTAGGAATTCATTCTAGAGATCCTAATTCACTCATTTATTCACTTAACCATTTAGTTGTTCTATCATGGATATATATGCATGCTTCCGTTGAGAAGGAAGGGAATTTGGTCATTGAGTCTATCTTCACACCCAAGGAAGAACCCTAATAAATTGGTGCATGTGGGCTTAGTTTTCTTGTTAGAGAGATATGTCCTATAGTTGGACTTCACGAGATCTTGACACAAAGAATTCCTCATTTGTTTGTCCTTTAGAACTAGAAAGGGATGGTGATATCCTAAGGGACTGAAGAGCATAGAAGGGGGTTCCATCCCTTCAGTTGTGTAGTTGTATGGGGAATGAGTGCAGGGTAGGTAAAACTCGTGGAGGGGGTTTTTGTACCTTTGGGTAGTGTGTAAATTCCTTTGGTTTGAATTAGTGGAGTTGGGTTGGGTGTGACGTTGTTTAAAAAAGGAAGTAAAATTCACCCCTTTTGTATCGATAGCCCCATATCGGGGTAGAATCTGTAAAAGAAAGAGATGGCTTGATAGAGTGTTTATAGATGGGAGGAATATCCTTCTCTTGCAACTTTTTTGGAGGAATTTCATAATAAAAGTGCCAATTGTGTTTGAATGCCATGAATTTCAATTATGTTATATATTGTTTTAGCTATTGTTTTGGAATTGATTATGTGAATGGATTGAATAAGCATAGTTTTATGCATTCATGTTAGGAGTGACTATATAATTAGAATGTACAATTTTAGTTTAAAGAGTTGTTATTATATATATTTCAGTTCCGTTGTTAAAGATATGTAATATAGCGATCCATTTGAAAGTAAATTCATAATTGGAAGAAAGAGAATAATTTATACAAATAATTGAGTACACCATGGTCTCAACATAGTAAATATTCTAGTGGGTATGTAAAAATGTGGTATCAGAGGTCAAGCTTGGAACATTGCGACTGCATAGGTCATATCTGAGTTCTACAAGCAGAGTTGTAGGTTACGTTAAAAGTGATTGACATAATGGCTCTCTGATAGAATTGGGGAAAATCCTATTAAATCTTCCAGATGGTGAAATTCAGATGTGCAATAGTTATTATAATGATTGAGAATGGTGATCCCTCTTGAGTGTAATGACTAGGTCTGTTATTCTACCATATAAGAGAGAAAAGGAACTCATGCATGCATGAGAATAGACTAATAGGTTAGATATTTACTATTCATTGATAGATCCTACTATATATCCATATATAGAGGAGCACGTGAATCTCCTAGATGAAGCTTCTCATTCTGCAATAAACAATGCCCCCGCACCATCAACATCGACGATAGTGGGTTCATAATTCATCAAAATCATATCAAAATCATAGGTATTCCAAGTGTTTGGAACAAGTCGGTATCTTCAAGTAAAAACCAATATCCCTCTAAAAGAGAGGCCTGGTAGGAAAATTCACTGGGACATGGGCCTTTCCTCAAGCCATGGAAACCTGGTTAACCAAGAACTAGATACCACTTATTAAATGTAATGCATAATTAAACTTCTTCGAGATGGGATTCTTTGTCTTTCTGTTTGAAAGAGTAGAAGATTGGGACCTAATATTTAGAAATGTACCATATTTTATGGGCCCCCGTGGGATGTACTTAAATATATGGAGTGTGAAATTTGATCTTGAAATAAATATACCCTAAGTTGTTCTTGTATCGTTCAAACTCCCCCACCTCTCAGTGCATTTCTAGTGCGATGATGATTTGTTAGATATAGGGAATGACATAGGGCACTATATAGACAAATTAGAGCCCAAACCCCCTTTGTTGTCCTTTTCTAGAATATGTATTGAGGTAGGTATGGATAAATGGTTTTTGAAGGAATAAATCTCACCATGGATGGATGGACGCACCTTCAAAAATTTGATTACGAGCAATTTCCATTTAAATGAAAAATATTCTATGAATACAGACACTTTGCAAATAAATTCCCAAAGGCAAATCCAAGAGAGATTTAAGGTTATAAGGAAGAGGAATGGAACCAATTTGAAAGAAGAGGAAATAAATAAAATACTATCAACAACAAAACACTCAAGAAGGCTCAACATCTCAAATCACTTCCAAGTTTTATCAGAAGAAGGAGAAGAAAATTGAGAGGAAGGAAAAGGTAATACCTAGAAAAACCACATTCCACTTTCAAACAAGTGGATCAACTTGTGCTGATAAAAATAGGTCAAGAAGAAAATATGAAGCAATCCCCCCAAAGGCAACTTTGTAGTAGTTAAGAAATTATGAAACCCTCTCTACAACTATGGGAGATAGAATGCAATCAAAATAAAAATTCACCTAGGAGGATTCTACAAGAGAATGGGAGAATTAGAATACCCAAAATCAAAGTAAAAGAAGGAAAACAAATTGACAGCATACAAAAAATGAAAAGACCAAGGAAAAGGAGATAAGTAAAAAACTGACTTTGGACAAACACATCAAAGGATAAATAGTAGGGAAATCATATAAGGAAACAATAGAAGAAGGGGAGAGAGAAATACTTCCCAACCAAACACAAATAATGAAATTAGTCTCCTGGAATTGTACGGGGATATGGGGAAAACAAAAAAATGGAAGCAATAACAAATTTTCTAAAGAATGAAAATCCCACCATACTCCTACTCCAAGAGACAATCATGGAAGTATAAATGGATAAAGATCAAATAAGTAAATCATGGAAGAAATGCCAAGGAATCATGGTGAGTTCATAAGGAGTCTCGGGTGGAAATTTAACTTGGTTGGATGACAATAAGTATAAACTAATCTCCTCCACCACTCATAGTAACTAGTTACTATCTAAGCTTGATGAATTAAACAACAACCAGACAATAAAGTATGTAATGTTTATGGACCTATCGTATATAGAAAGAAAATTGAATATTGGAAATGATTGGCCGATCTATAATTACAAGGGACATATAAAAACCGCATTGTGATGAGAGACTTCAACACCACTATCTCAAGAAAAGAGTGTAGGGGAGGAAGCAAAGTTCAACATCCTTTTAGATAAATGCTTGAGGATTTGATGGTATATATGGATCTCCTCAATGTGGAAACAAAAAAAGTATCCTTCACATGGAGCAACAAAAGGATAGGACTAGGACACATAGCCACAACGTTAGAAAACTACTTGGTAAACAACACTCTTTTACAAAGAGGCATGTCTCATGTTGAAATACACCCATCTACAACATTATATCACAAGCACATTTAACTTACCTTTGTTTCTACAGAAGTTCAAGGTCCAATTCCATTTTGATTCAATGTAATATGGCTACAAGAGGAGGAGGTAATGAAAATAATCCACAAAGAATGGGACACTATTATACCGAGATCACATAGCTATAGGTGTGAGGAGAATTGAAGAAAAATCAAAGGATAACTAAAAGAGTGGGATAAACATAAGTTCAAATTAATATCCTGGAGCAGAAATAAAATCAATTCAAGAATCCTTAGAGTAACTACAAAATGAGATGGAGACAACAACATTATGGAAAAAATCTTGCAAAAGTAACATGAACTGGGAAAACATCTCTAAAACGTAGGACTTGAGGAAGATGAAACCTGGAGGTTAATGTCAAGGAATTTATGGTTAAAGATAGGAGATAGGAACACAATATTTTTACATAACCAATTCAAAATTAGGTAGATGTGAAACTTTATAGAAGATCTAAGACACACCGATGGAGGAATAATAAGTGATCAAGAATCTCTTAAAAAGGAAGGTCTAACATTTTACAAAAAAAATTATACAAAAATTGACTGTAGGAACATAAATTCCTACCAATAAATGTTCCAAGAAATCCCATCTCTTATGACATAAGAAGATAATCATCTTGTTAAAAATACGGTTAATGAAGAGGAGATTCAAGAAGGTATATGGGGTCTTCAACCAAACAAAGATCTAGGAATGGATGGCTTTCTTATTGGTTTCTAAAAGGAAGCACGAGACATCATTAAAGGAGATATTTTCAAAATGATAAATTGGACCAAGGGAAAAACAAAGTAGGGGTATCAACCAAATCGTCCTTCATAGCACTTATACCTAAGGAATAATGACCCCTTTCTATCAACAGATTCATACCAATCTCATTGTGCAACTCCTCATACAAGGTTCTCACCAAAAAATGGTCAGTAGACTAAAGAAGTTCCTCTGAAATATTGTCTCAAACAACCAAGGAGGATTCATACTAGAGAGGTAAATAATAGACAAGATTATCATTGTAAAATAATCCATTCAATCCAACTAAACAAGAAAAGCACAAGGTGTGGAAATTAAACAAGATCTAGCAAATTCCTTTGATAGGGTAAGGAACAACTTCCTATAATTTGTACTTGAAAATTTTGGATTTTGCTCATCTTTTGTTAAATGGATAAAATCCTATATTGGCAGTCCTTCGGTTTCCCCCATCGTAGATGGAATACCAACAACCTTCCTTCAAATCTCTATATATTTGAGACAAGCTTTCCCTTCTTGTATCTTCTTGTGGCAGAAATTCGAGTATAAAGATGAATAAACAAAGAGAATAAGGAGACCTTCTAGGAATTCTGGTAGTAAGAGAAGCTAAGCCAACTAATCATGAAAAATTATCATGTGATACAATATTCTTGAGCATTGCTTTAGTGGACAACGCTAGAAAGTTCAAGATAGTTATAGACAACTTCATGGATTCTTTAGGGGGGAAGTAAATCATGGAAAAATAATGTTTATAGTTTAAACGACTCCCCATAACTATCTAATCAAATATGTATAATTCTTGGCTTCAACAGTTAACATATTTGGACCTCTTTCACTTATCTAGGAATTCCTATCACCTTGGGAAACCAAAGAGAATCCAAATGGAAAGAAGTTATCCAAAAAATAAAGAAAATGATTCAGGATTGGGGAATAAATTGGCTCAATTTAGTAGGGAAAATCACTCTAATAAAGGTAGTTTTGTCATCTCTTCATATTTTCTTATGCGTGGCCTTATTATCCCTATCTAGAATCCTCATGGAGATAATAAAGAAGACCATAGTTTTCCTATAGTAAGGTGGGAAAAAAGTCAAATCAAATTCCATCTAGTAAAATGGGAAATAATAAGAGGGACAAAAGCCAATGGGGGATTTTGAAAAACAGATCCCATGCTAATGAATGAATCAATGGGAGAGAAATCCTTTGTATAATGGTGACAAGGAGAAATGAATTGTGGAAAGACATACTGCGAAAGAAATACATAAAAAAAGGAAAATATGCTTAGATAATGACCTCCTACATGAAAAAGGGTTTAATCATTTTGATATTATGTAAAATAACATGGAATTTATTGCAGGAAAACTTATATTGGGTTCCATAAAATGGTAAGAGTATGGGAGGATAAAATTATGGGACATGCACTCTTAAAAACTAAACCTAGACTTAACAAAATAAAATATTGGCTCATCTTAAATGGTTATAAAACTATAAACGATCTTTCACAATGTATGGATTCAGGTCAATGCATGCCAAGGATGTAAATAAATTAAGGTACCATAGGGCATATACTACGATTATGAAATGCTTCTAATGTACCTCGAAGGAATGGATCCCACCAACATCAATGGCAAGGACTCAAGAGGTTGGTGAAAGAAAGGAAAATACACAGTTAAAGAAGGATATGAAAAAATAATAAACAAGCTCTTGACTCTTCCTTTCACACATAAGTGGGTAAAAATATCATACAATGATGATCTCAAAAAGATTAATATTTTTTTCTATATTTTTTCACACAATCATGTCCTCACTACAAAAAGTTTGAGTCAATGAGGCATTGAGGGACCCTCTTGATGTGTTCTCTACTAAAATGTAGGAGATACAACCAAACACATATTTCTTGAGTGTAGCTTTGTACAAGAAGTATGGAATACATTCATCCCAATCTCGAATATAAATTTTATATGTCCATTAAGTTAGAATGATCTTTTTTTGTAAATGGAGGGAATCTTACTAGGGATTTTTAAGAAGGAAACCAGACTTCATGTGAATATGGAATTCCCTTCCCAAGAACATCTGATAGAGAATATGGTTATCCCATAATAAACTCATCTTTGAGAACAAAATCACCAACAACATGACAATAGACACTGGGGAAAAAGATCTTATGTATGTTGCTATAAAAGAAAGAGGAATGACCTTCCTAGAAACTGAACCCTTAACAATGGCATAAGAAAAGTGGATAATCCTATATAAAGAAAGTTTCATCCAATAGAACAATTTTTCCCTCTTGGTCTCTAGACATTATACCATCCAAATTCCAAAATTGGTGAAAGCATCTCCAATGCGAGAAGCTCTTCTTTGATGGAGCCTCAAAAGGAAACCCGAGTGAGGTATGTGTGGTGGGTTCTTGATTGAACCAAGAAGAAATGTAATGGGGACTTAGACACAAGATAAATAACAATGTAGAGTGGTTAGAGACCCTTTAAGGAACTAAGCTAATAACCTCCCTAAATCTATCAAACATAGCAATATTTGGATATTCCAAGATAGTCATTAGTAGAATTCAAAAATATTGCAAAAAGAATGAATCAAGCTCAAATCGATTGTAGTAGAGAATTATAAACTTAATAAATCCTAGTGCACAATTTCAGTCAAGCATAACTACAAGTCAAAGGAGTAATTTTTGGGGTTCTTATGGTATTGGAATATTTTCTACCCTTTCTAGGGGTTCTTGTGAAGGAGGGTGAACCTATCATATGCTAGGGTTCATCTCCATGAATGGTATTGTACTTTAATTGGATTGATTTCTTTTTAAGAAAATTTGTTTTTTTTTCTCCCTATTGGGTTTCCTAATGTAAAATATTTGTGTCTCTTGTGCATGGCAATATTTCTATGGTCCTTGTTTCTTTTGCAATTTAAGTTGATATTTTTAAGTGTGCAATTATTCAATGAAATTATGGGATGAAATGAACGCATTAAATATCAGTGTCAAATAATTCTCAAGATTTAGAAATTGGATTAAAATTCAACATGGTATTAGAGCAGCTTTAAAAGACAACCATCTAGCAACTTTTTTTCTCCAAGTGTGGAAACTAGGGATTCCAAGTTTGGACACTTCCACCCTAATATGTGTCTTGATATTAGTACTTTGTAGGTACCCTAACGAGGGTGCATCTATCTGCTGAGTTAGATTTCAATTTTGACAAATTTCAATTTCGACCTAATTTTTGGGTATAGGGCTTTTGGATCAGATTTTCAGGTTTGGTCAAGATGGTGTTCAATTTCTGAATATTTTCCAAGAAAAATTTGCAGAGTGAAGTAAATCAAGCATTAGTTCAAAAATAAGACATTACAAAATTCAAATGTTCCAGATGTCAAAACTTTTGTCACTATGCCTTCCAGTGCCCTCAGAAGAAAAGAAGGGAAAACCAACATACATTGATAATCAATGTTTATGAAGATCCACCATAGAAGAAGACAAAACTTTATGACAAGCATTGACATATCTCATCTTACATGAACTATTACAAAAAATAGTGATACCTGGTTAGTAGACAATGGTGCCTCTAGGCACATGACATGTTACAAATATTATTTCACAAACTTGACAGAAAAAAACTCAACATTACAAGTAGAACTTGGAGACAATGCCAAGTATGTAGTAAAAGGAGTTGGAACTTCATCAGTTTAACTAGATTATGGAGATTCTCTACATATGAAAGATGTATTGCTTCTACTAGGACTAAATAAGAACATACTATCTACATCAGACTTTCGAGGATAAATGTTACAAAGTTGTATTTATGGATGATAACGTTCTTGTATGGCCAAAGGGTTCAAGCATAAACTCACTATGAGTGATTGCTATTCGAGAGGGTGGATATACATAATGACAAGATGTACAACTGAAGAATTGGTACATAATAGTATCAGTTTAGGTGATCTATGGAATTGAATATTTTCTGAAATATGGTTGCAGGTCTTCCAGAAATTCAAATAGAACATGATGGTTTTCACAGAGAATGTGCACTTGGAAAGAATGCCAAGTTTTCCTTTCCAAACATTGATAGTAGATCCAAGGGGATATTCGATGTTTTTGGACCAATGTCAGTATCATCCTTGGGTGGATTCTTATAATATGTAACATTCATTGATGACTTCTCTCAAAAAACATGGATTTATTTCATGAAGACCAAATATGAAGTCTTCAAAAGGTTCCAATATTTCAAGGCTTGGATAGAGAACCTAACAGGAAATAACATCAAGATTTTTATATTATATAATGGACGAGATTTCACCTCCAAGGATTTCAATGATTTCTACAAAGAAGCAATGATAAAGAGGGATTTGACAGTCCCCTACAAACCTCAACAAAATGGGGTTGTAGAAAGGAAGAACTGGTCCATCATAGAAGCTATGAAGGAAATTATTCATGATCAATATTTACCTACGCTCTTGTCGAAAGTAGGTACCACCACAGCAATATATGTTCATAACATAATTTCTCATCAAATATTGGGGGACAAGACTCTAGAGGAAGAATTCACATGACTGAAGCTAGAGGTTACTCACTTGAGGATATTTGGTTGTCTATTATACATCCATGTGTTGAAGAAGAATAGGATAAATCTAGAAACTTCTAGGAAGAGGGGTACATTTGTGGGATATAGCGAGAATTCAAAGGATTACAAAATTTACGTCTCAAGACAACGTCATATATTCAAGGTTAGTCGAGATGTTACTTTTGATGAGGAGATACCCTTCAAAAGGTATAGATACTCTCACATGGATATTGATAATGAGGACAAAGAGGCTCCAAGATTCAAGGGTACACAACTCTCTAGTCCATATTATCGAGAGAAGCATGTGGTAGAGAGAGTAGAGGTGCCCAAAGATGTTGTTGAGACTAGGAAGAGGCTATCATGGCTTTGTGATACCTTGCAAAATGAAACAAGGCATGTAGCTCCCAAAGGCACTTTCAATGAAATCAAAATACCTCAAATATTCTCTATTTACACTGCGTTGATGAGTCATATAACTAATTCCAAGCCTTCTAGTTATGAGGAGGAAGCATAAAAACAAGTTTGGAGGGATGCGATGATGGAGGAGTATTAATCCATCATGGAGAATAATTTGTGGGAGATTCTCCTGAGACTTGAGGGGAAGGAAGTGGAGACTTCCAAGTGGATCTACAATATGAAGCATGTGGTAGATGGTAGCATTGAGAAATAATAAGCAAGGCTTGTGGTGAGAGGATTTTGTTAAGCCCTAAATGTTGGGCACATTTAACCCTATAAAGTGGCACATTATGTTAGTATTGCTGTCTTATTTGGTATATTAGTGGTAATTTTCATTAGTATTATTAGATTTTTTTTATGTTGGATTGGGTCCATTAGTTGTAATTCTAACTATTTGTATCCTATATATAGGAAGGAGAGCTTTTATTTTGAATCATGTATCTAGTCTTACCTTCTGTACTTAATAAATTGTATAAGGATGTTTCTCCCTCCAAGAGGATTACTATTCATATATTTTATGAATTATTAAGGGATGTTGTACTATTTCTGGTCTATTTTTTCTTTCTTTATGCTATTTATGGGACTTGGTTGCATAACATTTGGTATCAAAGCTCAGAATCTTCCAAAACAAGTCATCTTGGTACTTCTACCATAAAATTATTCTACAAGGTTTCATATGCGAGACTAAAAAACCATATGGAAAAAAGGTTTAAATATATGTGGTACAATTTTCAAATCTTGAGTCATTAGAAGTTCAAAGATATTTTCTATGGAATCTAGGGTTTATGACTAGTCCAAAAACTAGTGTAAAATAGGTGTTCTTGGAAAAAAGGTCATATATGGGGCATGCAGGATTAAAATTGAGTGAGAATGATTGTATAATAAAGAAGACATACCACAATATCCATGGTATATGTTTAAACTCTGATCCAAAATATTGGACATGTGGAAGATTGTAAAAGTTTGCTTTTCTGAAAAGACAAAAAATAAGAAGTGTTGGGAGATTCATAATTGATTTTTACTGACACATAAGAATTAGGTTATACCTATGGAATTGGAAAGAGTACACATCAAGATAAAAAAATGCCTAAGTTTCAAACTCAGCAGAGACAAAATTAGAAAATTACCTCAGTTCCAAGTCAGCTAGAAAATAGTCTTCAAATCAGGGTTTGAAAAATGTAAACCATTTTTAATTTGAATAAATTTTAGTGGAAGGGTAAGTTTGAGGTGAGACCAAGGTGTGGTATATATTTATATTGTTCAAAAATACACCAAAAGGAAGTGGAAAAAATCACACTCCAATCAAACCACCCAAGGATTGATCCCTTACATACGATGAAAGTGAAGACCTATCTTTTTGAGTGTCCATGTGGGAATATATGATTAAAGGGTCTTTTAAAATGGTTGATTTAATTAATTTAGATGAAAATATTATGGGACATATGGAAAATATGATGGGACATATAGATAATAATATGGAGGAAAATATTAAAAATGTTTTTAATCTCATACAAAATTCAAATGATAATCTCCCTATAGGGAATGATGTGTTCTAAGGTACTCAGGAAGATAAAGATAATTTCCATGTTAATAAATATTCCATTAATAAGATTCCAATAGGAATTTATTCTAGTATTATAAGTAACCAAGGATGGTCCCCAAAATGTATCCAACTCCCCAATATTGACATGATGAATTTTGATGGAAAGGACCCCATAACCTAGATATTACATATGAATCAATTATTTGATATACACCAGGTGCCAAATATCCAAAAGGTACCTATTGCATCTTTATATTTAGAACCTGAGCAATTTTTATGGTTTTAATGGTTTTCTGGATGAAAAAAGAAATCCATTATCTCTTGGTCCATTTTTACAAAAGAATTGATATCATATCATGATGATGTTAAGAGTAATTCCTTCTTTACCCAATTGATTAATCTAAGAAAAAAGGGTCCAATAAGTGAGCACATTCAACAATTTCAAAATTTGAGTCTCAAAGTGGAGGGGATACCAGATGATAAATTGTTGGATCTCTTTATTGGAACCTTGAAGGATAAAATTCAACATGAGGTGCATCTCTTTGAACCACCATCCTTGGAGAAGGATTTCATGATGGAAAGGAAGGTTGGAAGTAAAAACATGGCGATGGATACTAGAAATACCACTTCCAACACATACACAGATAATGACGTTCATTCTTCTATCCCACCTCAAAGGCTAACACCTCAACAACTAGAGGAAAAAATAACAAAAGGTCTATTATTTAATTGTGACATCAAGTATATTAAGGGACATAAGTGTGGAGAAAAGAAATTATTCTACATATATTGTGAAGAGGAATAACAAAAAGAACATGAACCATTAAAAGTTGACAATATAGAAGTGATCACTTCAATCATGTCTTGTCATGCATTGGATGGATTTAGCACTCCTCATACTCTCAATATCTAAGGATATATTAAAAATAAAAAGATAATAGTGTTGATTGATTCTAATAATACTCATAATTTCATTCACTGTAAATTATCCAAATATCTCAATTGCTTTGTATATCTGACACCATAATTTCAAGTAGTGATTACAAATGGAGGAACTATAAATTGTTCAAAAATATTCCATAATATCAATATTACTATGGGGGAATAAGTATTGAATAGTCCAATGATTTCTATCCCAATGGGTGGTGCTGATGTTGTCTTAGGATTTCAATGGTTACAATGGATTTTAATTTTTAGAACCTTTTCATGAAATTTTCTTGGGAAGGAAAATAATTTGAGTTAAATGGTATCACGGGGAAACTAAGCAAGGTGTTCAGCTCTAATGGTATGATAAAATTGTTAAAAACGGACAACATGTAATTGCACAGTTATGCTCACTAGATGTTCAAACATCTAAGGCTCATACTTCCCCAAATCTCCAAAGGGTCCTAAACAAGCATTCCAAGGTATTTTTGAAAAAAATTCCAAAAATTATTCCACCTATTCAATATTTGTACCATGTTATTCACTTAATTCCAGCAGGGGTTCCTTCTAACATAAGACCTTATAGTACCCCTATGGGCAGAAGAATGAAATGGGGCACATGGTTGAAGAAATGTTAGAAGATGTAATAATTAGGCCTAACCAAAGTGCTTACTATGCACCAGTGGTAATGTTACATGTGAAGTAAGGATCATATTATAGAGATCGTTCTCACCCTTTTAATGCAAGTGCAGTAGATATGGCCTTCATCAAAACAATGTAGAAGTTACATGGAAACCCAAAGATTATTGTAAGTAATATTGATCCAATTTTCATTGGAAATGTTGGAATGAATTATCTTCTTGTTTGGGTACCCAGTTGGCTCACATTTCATATTATCATCCTCAATATGATGGGAAAACCAATATAGTGAACAAATATTTGGAAGGCTATCTTTGTTTCTTTGCACATGATAAACAAACACAGTGGGTGAAATGGTTTTCTTTGGAAGAATGGTGGTACAAAGTTTCTTTTCTTTATATAATCCATAAAAAATGTATATGTCATGATGGCACTTTATGTGTATCATCGTCCATCTATCACATATCCCTTAAAACGAAAATCTAAAGTTCAAGTTGTGGCATATTGCATAGAGCACCAACAAGAATTTCTCTAAATACTGAAGTACAACTGGGCTATGTCAAACAATAGGCAGATTAACATCACAGTGAAAGGAGTTTTAAAGAAGGAAAAATCACATGGGAACCTGAACAAATCACTGAAACAAGGACCAAATAGCAACGAAATCGGGTTATTACTGAGTACCTCCTCGAGTGGAAGAACTTACCAGTTGAAGATTCGACCTGGGAAGATGATTCCTTCATACATAAGCACCAAAACTAACTAAGTGTTGTTGATGAAAATTGCCTTAAGGGGAGGGGCATGTTAAGCCCTAAATGTTGGGGACATTTCCCCCTATAGTGTGGCACATTATACTATTCTTGATGTCATCTTTGGTATATTAGTGGTAATTGTCATTCGTATTATTATGATAGTTATGTCAGATTGGGTCCATTAGTTGTAATTGTACTTCTTTGTCTCCTATATATAGGAAGGAGTCCTTTTCATTTGAATCATGTATATGGTCTTCTCTTGTGTACTTAGTACATTGTATAAGGAGGTTTCCCCCTCGAATAGTCTTTCCATTCATCTCTTTTCTTCATTATTAAGGAACGTATTACTCTTTTTGGTCTATTTTGTTGTCTTTGTGTTATTTCTTGGACTTGGTTGCATGACAGATTCTCCTAGAAAGAGGGATTGAACTATGAGGAGACCTTTGCTCCTTTTGCCAAGTACACTTTCATCAGATCTATTATTCCTCTTGCTTCAACGACGGGATGGAAATTACATCATATGGATGTAAATACAACATTCCTCAATGGTGTGATTAAGGAAGAGGTTCACATAGAGAAACCTCAAGGCTTCGTGATACATGGGAAGAAGTCTCATGTGTGCAAATTAAAGAAGGAATTGTATGAACTTAAGTAGGAACTTGAGGCTTTGTATTCTAGGATTGATAGATATTTGATGAGCTTGGGAATCACTAAGAGTGATGTGGATTCCAACCTTTACTACACGATTGTTGATGGTGATCCATTGATCTTGGTATTATATGTTGATGATCTATTCCTTATGGGATCAAAGAGTCTCATAAACGAGTGCAAGAGGGAGTTGGGATCTAAGTTCGAGATGAAGGATTTTTGGGTCCTAAAAATGTCCCTTTTTCATCACATAACACCACTATCTATAATGTCATATTCCGACAATTTATATACATTTCATATACATTACACCATGATTTATCGTTAAACATATCCTTTGTTATCTTGTGTTTAATTTTTATAATTTTGATGTTTTTTAATGACGAAAGATGATTTGGCTATTTTTTACTAATGATGGTTCTTATCAAGTTTTGTTCCTACATTAGTGGTTCCTGTACTAGTGATTCCTACAGCAATTCTGGTTCATGTCATTATTCCAGGCATTTGATTTTGGGGCTGATTTCCAGTCAAACCATGAATAATATTTTAAAATAGTTAAAAACCCACTTCGAGAATGATACGATTTAGCTAGAGTGTGGGTTGTTTCTCCAATTTTGGAACAGACTGAGAGATAATTGTGTCTCTTTAATTGTGCCTGTCATGCCCATAATTCTATGTGAACGGATTTGAATTCGGGGGATTTGGTTTTATCATTCCCCACTGATATTTTATGAATAAATGAGCTTCTTAAGGCCGAGGGATCTAAGAGAGGAATGATGAATAAAATAATGCTCTTGCATTTCTATCAATATTTTTCTATCATGTGATGTAACTGTGATCTAATTCATTAGATTATGAGAATATCTGCAATTCGAGCTTGATTTAGCTGTAGTTTATCATTACTTTATGAGTTTTCTCACATGGCAAGGGCCCACCATTCAGGTTAGCATTGCTCTTGTAATTTTATTTATTTAGTTTAGATTCATTTGCTTGTTGTGAGTTGATTTCAATTCGATAGCTTAAATTATGTTTATTTAATTAAATTCAGAAGTGTAATGTGATTTGTTTTCTGAGAGTGTGATCATATCTGTGTGTTGACATCCCCTGTTCATTATATGAGCATATAAAACAAAATTTAAAATATAATGTTTGTTTATGATAGAATTTGATTGAGTACAAAACAAATAATTTTAGACTTTTAGCATTAAGCAATTGATTCTTATCCCTGCAAAGGTAGCCTTTGCTAATGTATTTTAATTGTTGACTTTTCAATACATAAGATTCTAGGATGAGTTTTGTTATGTCAAATTTCTAAGTTTTATTTTGTGAATTTGATTTTCATAAGAGAAAAAAACAAATCTCTCATCACTTGGTTTGAACTATATTTTCAATGCAATCAAAATGCGATAGAGAATGGACTTCTATATCATTGTGTTAACATATTTTTAGGCATAATAGCTATTAAAGTATCAAATATTTGGCTCAATGTTTCAATGCACTTTTCATATGGTATCTTAGTGATTATACAAAGTGCATTCAACTTTGTTCTTGAGTTTTGAACTCTTTACTTTCTCATACCAACATTTTATTTTTGTAGGATTCATTTTTGCAAAACAGTAATAGACTAGTTAATGTGTTTTGTTCTTGCACTTAAAGTTTAAACTCTATTTTATTCTTGCACCCAGAATTCTATTCACATTTCTTTTCAACTTTCTGCACTTTGATTTCACTTTACTTCTTACACTTGGTTTTATTTTATTTCTTGTACTTTTTTATTTTGTATTGTTTTCCCATAGCTTAGTAACCACTTTAAAAAAGAAGTTTTAAGGAATCATCTCTTTAAATATGACCTTACAGTGATGGGAATCATCCTAAGGTGCCAAATTATTGAGTTTTTATTATTTCATTTATCACATTGAAGTGTTTTTATCAACATTCCGACTAGGCTAGATTAGGCTCTAGTCTTGCACATACTCTACTTGCACCTCTAATCTTATGACCTCCCTAGTTGACAATTTAATGTTGCATATCAATTAACATATAATTTTACCAACAAGGATCTTGGCCTAATGAATTAATTCGTGGGATTATAGGTGTGGAAAAGACCATATCAAATATTCCTTAGCAAGAGAAGCACATGGTCGATATCTTGAGGAGATTTGGTATGATGGATTGTAATTCCATGACTACACATATGTAGGAAAATATGAAGAAGTTGAGTCATTGTACTTCATATCCAGATCTGGTGGATCCCATGATGCACAATAAGCTAATTGGGTCCTTGATGTATTTGGTAAATGTTAGGCCATATTTTTTCTTTGCAGTGAACACCATAAGACAATTTATGGTTGAGCCAAGCCTATGTACATTGGGTGGCATCAAATCATGTGTTGAGGCACTTGTGTGGTATAGTTGGATATGGGTTGAGATATGTCTTAGGTGGTGAAATCAAGTTGTGGGGATATGACTATTCTTGGGGTTTTTATTGTATTGGAATATTTGTTACCCTTTCTAGGGTTTCTTTTGAAGGAGGGCGAACCTCTCTTGTGCTATGGTTCATTATTACACCAAAATATTGTCATTTTTTCCTAGATCCCTAGAGTACATATGCTAAAGGACTTTTTTAAGGGATTTTACCTTATTAGAAGCTCATTTATAGGAGCATCAGCGCACCTTTCCTCTTGACATAAGGCACCAGCTTAGGATGATGCTAGTTACTAGTACACAAAAGGAGTCGGTGACACTCCTTTCCTTTTTGCAAGGAGCGTTGTCTATTTCTTACGCCTCTTTCTAGTGTACGAAGAGCGTCGACGCTCGATAAAAGGAAAAAATACGATTTTCAAGAGATTTCTAGAATAAATCCCTCATGGAGGATTATCCCAACTGATTAGATTAGGTGGCAGCCGATCCCCCAACCCCTAGGGATGATCCCTCAACTTCCTCCAAGTAAATCTCAACCCATTTGATATCCTTTTGGACTATAAATGTAAGCTTATCTTCATGGTTTAGGGAGGAACATAAAAGCACCTTGATGTTGTTGAAATTATTCTGGGAGTGAGAGGAAAAGAGATTGGATTTTGAGGGTGAAAGAATTGTGGGGAGAAGCACAACGTCAAGGCAATTTGGTTGTAATTTTTTCCTCATTCACATTAATACAAATATGTTTTTCCTTTCCCATAAATAATGCGTAATGTTATTTGTTTCTTTTCTCCTTGATCATTAGCACATATCTATCAAATTATCTTGTTGCTTTTATTCTTTTTTATTGTCCCTTGTATCTTTTGCATGTATCTCTTCTTCACGGTTGGATCACAAAAAGCTTCGAGAAGGAAAGGGTAAAATTCAGAAAAAAAGGTATAAAAGATTTATATTCAAGTAGTTTGATGACCCAGGGAAAGGTTTCATAGTTGTACTTGTTTCATTCTAGATCTAAACCATTTAGAATAGGGAAGCGGTTCTTTTCCACACTAACTGCATTTTTTCGATAACAAAATTGGCAACTCCACTGGGGAAAGATCTATACATATTATTATTTGGTTTTGATTGGTGTTTCACTAAAAAGTATAAGTTTTTATTTTTATATTCAAAGGATGTGAAATTAACTTTCTTTCAGTCCTAATTTTCCTCTCTAGGTCAGTATTTGATCTTACAAAATTTCATATTATTTAGTGTTCGTTGAATTTGAAGGTGTTCATCATTAAGTTTGGGTTCTTTTCTACGTCGATGCACGTGTGTTATTTTCATTCAGCGTCGTCCATTCTCTGATGCCTTTTTATTTTGTTGACAAAGCATCATCGATGCTTATTGACAGAAGACACACAACGAAACCAATGCCTCTTCACATTGGACAAGGAGCGTCAACCACAAGCAGACGCACATGTATGAACCCTCAACCTGCGATGAGGTAGGTATTCAATGACACTTTTGGATTGATTATATACTATAGTTGGGGTGTTTTTAGCTTGCATTGCGAGCGAAATTAAGTGTGTTTTTGAAATTAAAATCCCCCTCATGGCCGGGGGGGTCATGAATCATATATTCTGCAGTCTCTTTGACTTATTTTCTCTTTTCATTCAAATAAATTTTTATGTTTCTTGCACTGAATTTTACATTTATTTATTTGCTTGAAAATTCTCGCTCTTTTCTGTGGATGCTATTCATCGAAATTGGAAAAATTGCATTTCATTTTCGTGTGCATGTGTTGAGTTTTTCTTGAGTTCTCTTATCTTGGGATTGTTGTTTGTTTCCTTAGATCTCTGTAGAAGATGAAAATTGATCTTTCATTTCTGTAATAGTTCAAAGAAAATGTTTTTCTTTGATCTTCTTTATTAGATTGAAAAATACTTGAAAATAAAAAAACAGTTTGTTTTTGTTTTAGTTTACTTCAAAAAATTCTTTTGTTAAATCTTAGTTTTATATAAAATAAAATAAAGTAGAAAAATAATTTAAGTTTCATAATCTATAAAGATTCTTTGCTTTAGTTTTTTTATTGGAAACGTTAATTAAAAAAATTTCTTCCTAGAGATCTGTTTTTCACTTTTGTTGGAAACATAGGAAATAAAATTCTAGTTTCAAGTTCGGGTGTATGTTATTCAATTTCTGCATTTTGGGAAAAGAACTTCTTACTGTTGTCTTAAAATAGGGTAGATTTTGATTGAAAAAGTAAATATTTGCATTTCATCTTTGCATGGTTTTTGAGTCAGATCTTTACATTTCATTGTCCACCTAACCGTAAAAAGATAAATCAAGCATTAGTTAGGGTAAAAATTTTAGCAAGACTGTGTGTTAGGTTAGAGACGTGTTTCGTTAAGCGTGAGAGATGTCATTTTTTTCCTGCACTTCATCCCAAGGACTCTGTGGTTCTTCCATGCACTCGTTGGTATATCTAAAGTTATTTCATTTACTTTTATGGTATATAGAAATATTCTCTCATGTACTTAGTGGTATATTGAAATGCCCCTTTTGAACGGTTATACGTTAGATAGCACTACTATGGATTTAAGATCCCATGTACCTTGCATATATTGAGAGAAACCATTAGGATCCTGAGACAAACTGAGTAAACTATCAGTCGTCTTGTCGGAGAAATACATTGAGAACAACACTCGAGGAGCTACTATACATGTATTGTCCAAGTAGTCGGGTATACATGAAAGGCTACGATCTCAATCCTTCTTGTTGCATATCACTGTTGGACCCTATAGTATATCATGAGTTGCGATGACTTGACACTCCTATGAGGATCCATACCGTACATCCCACCTATCACAATTCTGCTTGTTTCTTTTAGTTTTAGTATCATTTGATTTGTGTGGTATTTAGGAGTTTCTTAGAGAGTATAGATATGGAAAACTATTATAGGACTACCAACCAAAACACCCTGTCTCAAGGTATGTATTTTTTTCCTTCGTATGGAAATGTTGGTCCCCCCTTCATAGCTACGTTGAGTCTTCCCAGATTGACTATAGAATTACCTATATGGTTATTCTCTAGTCCGGTTATCCCAAGTGCACTAATTGTTTTAGATCCCAACTCTCCATCACAAGAGCATCAACATCATGTTGATCTTTCACCTTCTTTACCATATGTGTCTTCTTCCCTTTCTCCTTCTTCGCCTGTCGAAAGTTATGATGCTAGTAATCATATGGATAATAAGAAGAAGAAAAGGAAGGTTAAGAAGAATAAAAGGAATGTTAAGAATAAGAAATACGAACAATAAACCAAATATCAACCAACTACCCCTAAGTGCTGAGAGTGTTGATCGGCCCACAAAAACACCTCCTAAGCTTAATTTCCCTTGTAGAATTTGCAAGGGGGATCGCTTTCTTAATGATTTTCATGGTATGTCCCAAGTATTATAAGTGTGGTATAAGGCTTCCCAACAACCCATGTCATCATCCTTTGGTCATCGTACTGATGATACCCCATCAACCAATGACCCTATGGTTAAGATTCGAAAAGGTAAAGTCATAAATCCTTGCTTGCTATGTAAGGACATGCACCTTACCTTTGTCCTCGCATGGGTGAAGCTTAAAAGTTGTTATAATATATTATTGTTCCTCAAAAACAGCTTCCAACAGGTTACCGTAAGTTTTCCCATGACCTCCCATTGGTTAATAAAGTGGTCGATCCAGTTCCATCTTTGGTCGATCCCACTCTTTCTTTAGAGAGTGAAGAACAAGTAGTTCATTCCACACTTCCTTTGAAGAGTGAATATAAATTAGTCGAGTCAATTTCATCTCCTCCCCATCCCATTCTTTCATTAGAGAGTGTTACGACTGAAGTAGTCACTTTGACACAATCTTCATCCCATCTTCCAGTTGAGAGTGAACTGAAACCCACTAAATTTTTTGTTGTCAGTTCATATTGTTATAAGCATGGGGAAATATTGTATGTTTCAATAGAACCCTCTCCAAGTATTGAGGTTATTTCCTTTAATTGGAGTAATCTAAAAAAATCTCGTCTTCATTCGAGTGTTCCTTTCTAGATATATATGTGATTTGCTATTAAGAGCATACTCCACACTATTGTTGATGAAGGGGCTTATGATAGTATTGTATCCTCAAATTCTTGGAAAGCTATAGGTTCTCCTCATCTTGTTCCAGCCACTAATCATAATGTGGATTTTAATAGAATACCTACTGCACCTTTAGAGATCCTTCCTCACTTACCTATCACATTAGGAGGGAAAACTATCTGCATTGATGTTATGGTAGTCCAAGGTCCTTGATATTTTAGCCTAATCCTCAGACAAGATTATGTTTACGAGATGAAAGATATAGCTTCTACACTCTTTTGAGTGATGCTTTTTCCCCATTATGGGAAGATTGTGACCATTGATTAGATTTCCTTTGTTAAACCTGATCATCATATAACTACTAGTCATTAGAATTCCTTGAATGTCGTGGATGTTCTTGTTGTTCCTTCTCCTTTGTTGACCATGTCTCTCTACTTAGGAAATCATGCTGAATTTTAGTCATTTGTAAACCAATGGATTTTTCCCATCATGTGGAATCTTAGGGGGAATTTATCTAATCTCCAGTCTCTAGACATCATACTAGAGTTATGCAACCTACCAACCTTTGGACATCATGTTGGGTAAGAACTGATTTTCAAGCATAGTTCCCATTCTGTGTCAAGCTCGTTAAAAAATGAAGCGGGTGTTTTTTACCATAGTTTTATTCCTTTTCAAGCTCATTAAAAAATGAAATGGCTACCTCAAGCATAGTTATTTTATGTTTCAAGCTTGTGTAAAAATGAAACATGTCCCCACAAGCATAATTATTTTCTGTTTCAAGCTTTTGTAAAAATGAAATAATTCATTATGAGCTAAGTTCCCTTTTGATGTCAAGCTCGTTAAAAAATAAAACAGATTCTTCCATTCTATCAATTTTTTAACTTGAACCTTCATTTCATCAACTTGTATCACTTGATCTTGTTTCTTCCTTTATCTTGGGTGAACCTTTTCGTAGGAGTAACCCATAATTTAGTCGGATGAAGAAAAGAGTAAGAAGACAAAATGAAGATTGGGGGCACTGTCTCCAACCTCTTTATATTATGTTGGAATTAAGTTACTTGACAATTATGCTAGGGAAACGTACCAACCACTGGACATCATGTTGGGAAAACACCCATCAATGGGACACATTTTGAGAATAATTTCCTTTTAGTTTCGAGCTCACTAAACCATGAAATGACATATTGATCATTGTTCATATTTTGGGTCAAGCTCATTAAAAAATGGAGAAGACGCCTTGAGCATTCTTCTAACTAATCTTCGAGCTCATTAAAAACAATAAGATGGTCTTGATTTTACTTTTCATTTTTCGTGCTCTGGTTAAAACATGAAAAGTGGTTTGATCTTAGTTTATTGCTTTTTTGTGCTTTGGATTCAAACATGAAAAAGGTTTCAAGTGATTTTGATACCATAATCATGCTCATTAAAAACTAACTAAAATGGTTTCAAGTATACTGAAAAAGGAAATCCCTGGAGTTGTCTTTAATCTCTTTTTAGACTCTCTAAATAGGAAAATATTGCCAAGCAAACTTGTTTCTTTCACGCTTGTAAATGTATTTGAAAGGTCATATATTCAATGATATTTTATCCCTTTTTTGGATCTTTTAGACTAATTTACGAAAAAGGGTACACTATAGTTCATCATAACTAGAAGAGTTCTCCTAGGTATCGTTTTACACTTTTTTTGGGCCTTGGGGAATAAATTTATGAAAAATTCCACATTGGAGTTTTCTTTAGTCATTTCAGACTCTCTAAACATGAAATGAAACTGAGTTTAGTTTCTTCAGACTCGTAAAATCAAACGATGAAGGACCCTTTGGGGGATTGAACCCCTCCTTTCTCAGGTTTCTACCCTTGCTACGGTTTCTTGTGAAGGAGGGAGAACCTATCTTGTGCTATGGTTCATCTTCATGAATGGTATTGTACTTGAATTGGATTGATTTATTCTAATAAAATTATTTATTTTTTCTCCCTATTAGGTTTCCTGGGGTAAAATATGTGTGTCTCTTGTGCATGGAAATATTTCTATGATTAGGCTTGTTTCTACTGCAATTTAAGTTGATAGTTTCAAGTGTGCAATTATTCAATGAAACAATGGGATGCAATGAATGCATGAAACATCAATGTGAAATTATTGTCAAGAATTGAAAATTGGATTAAAATTCAACACATAAGGTATTTAACATAATTGATATTTATATGAAAGAGATTTCAATATTGTATGGAATACCGAAGGCGATTGTTTGAAACAAAGACCCAAAGTTTACTTCAATATTTTGGAAAGGATTATTCAAAGGATTTGGAATAGATATAAATCTTACTACAACATATTACCCAAAAAAATATAGGCAAGGTAAGAGAGTTAATAAATATATTGAATATATGTTGAGAATGTATGTGATGGATCAACCATATAAATAGGAAGACTATTTGTACGAGTTTGTGTACAATAATGGAGATCATGTTTCACTTAATATGAGTCCATTTGAATCCTTGTATGGAATAAAATTTAATAATCCAATCAGTTGGTACAATCCAATAGACATAATAGTAATTAGGTCGTAATTGCTTAAGGAAATGGAAGAGCAGGTTGTAAGGATTAGGAAAAATTTAAAGTAGAAACAAGATAGATAGAATATTTATTTAGGAAAAGGTAGAATAACTAGAGAATTGAGAGTTGATGAACATGTGTACTTGAAAGTCAGGTCGAAGCAGATTTCATTGAAACTTGGAATTTTTCCTGATCAAGTGCCTAGATATTACGAGCCATTTGAAATCCTAGATAGGATAGTGCATGTTACATATGAGCTTCCATTTCCTATATACATAAAAGTGAATAATTTGTTTCATGTTTCATTATTGAAAAACATATATGATTTATCCTAACCACATTATTGATTGGACTATGATTCAAGGGGAAATGGAAGGAGGTATTCTGGTATCTCCAGTGCAACCAGTGTGCATCCTTGACAGGAAGGTAATTTTGTTCAAGAACATAGACATAGGGATGGTAAATGTCCAATGGACACATTAGGAACCTAAATAATAAATATGGGAGACATACCTGTAGTTGTTTTGACATATTTTTGTTGTAATGTTTTTTTACATATACATAATGTTACTATGCATTTAGAATGGTGCATAAATTAAGGGGGATTTTTTACCACAATATGTAAATGTGATTTAATTATTAAAAGGCTATATGCTATACTTTTATGGTATAGAAGACCATTGATATTGTAAATTATGTATATGATTTTAATATAAAAATACTTAACGAATACAAGTGAAAAGGGATGAAAAAGAGATGGGCAGCTATGATTCCACAAGTGGGGGAAGTGAGAGGGATAAGGTGTGATTTATCTAATTCCCTTAACCTTCATTAATATTTATAACCAAATTCCCTTAACCATTTTAATTAATTTTGATATTAGTTGTCCTAAATGAGATTAAAAGGGGGAAAGTCTATACTTTTGGTGAATATACTTGTAAATCCATAACCATGCATTTACCTTGTAATGAATTCATTATGGAGATTCACATTCACCCATCCATTCAATTGTTATATCATGGAGAGGGATGCATGCTACAATTGAGGAGGAATGATAGTTGGTCACTTAGTCTCCCTTCACAGCCAAGAAAGAACCATAATAAAATGGCATATTTTACCTTAATAAACTGGTGCATTTGGGATTGGAACCCTTGTTAGAGAGGCATGTCCTTCAACTTAACTAATTGATACTGTGACATGGAGACTTCCTTGTCATTTTGTTCTTGTTGGATTTTATTTTGTCCCTTCTTGAGGGATCCCAACCCAGGTTTAGTCCCTTCAGCTTAGCGCAACAAAGCCCAAGATATCGGTCCAACAAAGCAGAGCCTGGTCGACAGCACCTACGACACAGATGTCGTCTCACCTTAGATATCTCTCGTGGATGGGTAATTTCCAGAACCATGTTTCTGTAGTTGGGTGGGAGGATTTATAGTACCTTGGCTTTGCACCAAGGCTCCTAATGAAGTCCAGGGGTGGATTATTTGTGCTCACTATACTTCAACATCTAGGATATTCCCCAGCTTCTATTATGCAACTCATTAAATAAATGATAGACACGCAGCATAATCATATTCAATTAATACAATGCGACAATCATAAATCTATTCATATGTAAGCAAACTGACAGTCATTCATTCGATACAACATTTACATATATATTAGACACATTCAACATTCACACATATACACAAAATACAATGTGGAAACCCATCCGGGAAAAAACCAAACTAAGTTTTGTTTGGCTCTGTGTGCATTTTGCTTGGGGTGTTTATCCTGATTGACCTCTTTCTTCTTTGCTTGAGATGTTGGCACCTCCTGTCGCCATTCTCGTGGCCAATAACTGATAAAGGTTTCTAAATATTCTTCCATTAATAAATATTTCATCACCAACCACTGTTGTTGTGAGTCTATCCATGGTTGGATGGTAATATAGTGTGGATCAATTTGAAATTTGACAATTCATTGAAAATGGGAAATAGCAGTCGCACTAAGTATCACCTGTTGCTTACTAGATGCTTTAAGGATTCATTATGGATGAAAAATTCAATGTTACTATTTTTTTTTCTGTTCTTCTTTGTCAAGAACCATAGGTTCTGGTATCTTGCACCTCTGCAACTAACATGTAAGTTTACCAGTAGGTACTCTGCCGGCTTAGACCAAACAATAAATGAAATTAAGATCAACAACCAAGAATAGTAGAAAGTAGTACCTTCTTTATGTAATGTGGATGCATCTTGTAACAACTCATTAAGCAAAAAATGTGACCAGTTGATCTGAACTCCTTCCGCACAGAGTGCAGCTAGAATTATTGCACATGCAATACATTGATTTGGATGTGATGCGCACAACACTTGTATGATAATATCGTTTCTTTCATCCGAATAGCAGGATTATTAATGGATGATATTGAGAATCCTCTGCCAGCCTTGATAAGGTCATACTTATCCTTGACCTTCATAATTAGTGATGAGTATTTGTCCTTCTCCAAAACTGAGACTGGGCCTTCTCATGCCCTTAACAGTCCTATAATTATTGAAATTATGTTGACATCGATTGAATACAGTTTGTCTAGAAAAAGGAATTCTCCATCAAATATTACCAGTAGCTGCTTTACATATATGTTCACTTATGTGTTATGGCCAAAGTGTGGCATGAATAGTAATGACAATAATCCAGAATGTTCCATTCCTTTCACCCATTTCATTGCAACGAACTGGTTTGGTGAATTAGGTGTATCTTTCACAAGTTTCATATAGTTCTTTCTATCCAGGTCTCTTAATGTGTTTGTGTCATAATATTAAAATGATAACGTGTGTAATTGGGGCATGATATCGTGCAATACTGTCATGGTGCATTGATGGAAATTTGTGACTATGACCGATATTTCTTCAAATATATTTTCCTTTATTATTTGTAGCGCAACGTCGACTGTCAGGTGATCACTTGTGAACTCAAATATCTGGGTGAAGCTTACAGCTAATCTTTCCCATTGAACAATTCCATGTTGCAGCTCCACTGATGTGTACCAATTTTTTTCGTACTATTTCCAAAGTGTGGATGAATTGATGAACCCACTCTTGTCACGCATATTCTTGCCAGCTCTTGCGACAATGTTCAATATGTTCCACAAGATATGTTAGTCATGCATACTTCTGATCGGGGTAATTGATCTCTTCCGCAAATCTGATCCCTAGTAATATTCTACATTGTGGCCATTTGAAGGTAGACTATTTGTGTGTACCCCACCATCTAGAGGGCGTAGATTTCAGCACATAGTCCAAAGTGGACAGTCGTTGTGATTCTATGAATTTTCTTCAAAATACACCAAAAAATACGCAAGGTTAGGTAATCCTTCATATGTAGGAAACACACTTGATTTAGCTCCTACCCTTCAGAAAAATACTATGATTCTTGCACATCTTCTCATGGAAACTTCATGTAGCCTGTTCTGCCAATTTTCCAAGGAATCACTTGAGTGGGATGTGCACAAACTTACACTCTTCCAACTTAGTTTTCGATCAGTTGTTGGATTAATATAATATTCTTTTGAAGAAGTGATGTTATACAACTGATCTAGGTGATTCCCTTGACCTTCACTATGTACAGGCTCAACATATCTTTACTCTTCAAGTGTATCAATTGGCGCAACCACCCTTATTTCAAACTCTTCAAATGATAAGATCATTTTCTTGAATTTTATGATGGTTTGGTTGTCTATTGCCTAATAAATTCCTAGCAGTGCAGGATATGGGTTTTTGTCATCGACAATGTCAATAATTTCGAGGTCAGCATATGTTCTTAAGCCTTCGACTTCTACAGGAACTTGAGTTAGTCTACCAATTGGTAGAACCTTCGACTGGTTTGCAAGCCTTAGTTGAATGGGAGACCAATCCAGTTGCAGCTTATTCATGCTCTCCCATGTTTGTATTGTCAATATATTAACATCCGAGCCCAAATCTAATATGATATAATCCATATCATAGTCTCTTATCTGTGTAGTCATTCGCAATTCTCAACTTGTCTTCAGTCTCTTCCCGATATGATTGACTCTTTTTTTAGGTCACAAGTCATCTAGGGTTTCTTCTATTAGTGATGTCAGTTATGCGACAACATCTTTATCATTTATTAGTGTGAAGCAACTTTTGAAAAATTCTTTAAGATTACTAACTATTTTCATTTGTGGCTTCCTGATAAGTTGTTCAAATCATTCGGGCATGGTCTTGACTTATCCATATGTCAACAATTGATTAGAATCAACAAATTATGGTTGCACCTTTAAGAAGACTTATTTCTCCTTTTGGACATCTAATGGAGCTTTCTTTTGTATCGTGGGTCTCGCCAGCGATTGTCCTTGAAGTGTATTCTGGTATGCACCTGTCGTAGCACCTACTCTCATGACTACAACAATGTGAGGTTCTCTTGGCTCGGCAGAGATCATTTGAATGTTTTGATTGGGATTTGGATTCTGATTCTGCACTGGATTGGGATTTATGACAGTTCTATCCTACCATTTTGCAATTAGTTGTGGGAAATGTTCAACGGTTTGATCAAATGATTTATAGCATGTACAAGTTTTCGTAGGAGTTTGACAATCTCAAGAAAAATTTCATTTCTTCTCACAATTATAACATATGACTTGGCCTCTTCCCTAGCCAAATACTCCTCCTTGTTGTTGTCCTCACCCTCTAAAGTTCCACCCCCCCTTTGCGAAGGGTATTGTTGTTATTGAGGATACTGATTCTGCTAGTATTTCGGCTGAGGGTATTATGGTTGTTGGTATTGAGCAGGCTAATACTGAGGCTGCGTTCACTCAGCTTGCATCTTCTCATCATTTTTCATTAAGTAGGTATCCATTTTCTTTTCTTGCAGTAGCTGAAATGCTTTGCGGTTCTTTTCATCGTGACCTACTGATCTACAAAATCTACAATACTGATGAGCTGGTGTGCTTACAATATTTTGTAAGTACAGAAATTCTTCAGACTTATGGTTCCTAGTCTAGCATATCCTAAACCTAGGAATCCCTTGGGTGTTTAACGGATTCAACGCTCCTGCTGCGACGTAGTTCACAAGCATCGAACAATTTTCTTTGTGGTGTCCATCTATTTTTCATCTTGTACACCATAATTTTTCCTTAACTTCCTTCTTTCTCTTAATGTCCTGGAGTTGCATTGTAAGATTGACCAGATGCGACCGAATTTGCATCACTCTCGAGCCAGTATCTCCAATCAGTGAGGATTCTAATTTCATTTCTATTTCCAGAGCCTCTATTTGTGACACAATCTTTTGTTTCATCAACAGGGTTCGGATATGTGATAACAAGGAAGCAATAAACCATTCCTTGTGTTGTACATCTGAAATTTGCAAGCTCACTTTGGCCATCAATCTCTTAAATATTTGGTCAAAGTCCCAGACATATTTTTTTGGTGGCTTCTTAATCTCTTTTATTTTAGTGATGCACTGTGATTCATACTTTTTATTTTTGAACTCATCTATGATACCCACTCGAATATCATTGAGTGTTTTTGGGACAAATCCTACTGGTACGATGGAAAATTTCATATACCATTCAAGCACATGACCTCGCAGAGTCTGTTGGCAAGGGGTTGGGGTAAGTTGCACAACATCCATGATGCTGCACAAGCTCAGAAGACACTGCGCAAGACAAAGATAGCACGATAGGTGGAAGATAGACTAATTTTGATTATTTTGTGTCACTTTTTGTACTTGTTGACCATTTCTTGTGGATATTGGTCATTAGTCAGTTAAATCAGTTAGGAGTTAGCTAGAAGTGAACCATGAATGTAAAGGCGCAAGCCTATATATAGAAAGAATAATTGTGAACGAGATACCGATTGATAGGGGGATCAATACATGCATAGAGAGAACAAGTTGTTATATGTCTGAGATGAATCGTTATCTGTTTTGATCTGTGGGTGATTGCGCAGAAGTATTATGATAAGACGGAAGTTGATCTGAATTGTTGTTGTCTTCTTTTATTTTTTTCTGTCTTTCTGTTCTTGCAAACTCGATGACGAATGTTAAGTGAATCAGAAATATGGATCTATGATGCGATGTTTATTGTTTATGAATGTTGTTATCTTTTTAGATCTGTTTCCACACTGGTAGACCTATTCCAGTTATGAATAAATGATGTGAAATGATGAATGGTTCTGTTAAATAAGTTGATCTGATCTGTTTGTTGAACTGATGAAACGTCGATTCCTTAACCCTCTTCTATACTGCGGAAACTTGGTTCCATCAGCCGTCCCTTGAACATATCAGGTGAGACCTCATCTACTCTGTGGGTGTTGCTGGACAGGGTAAAACCTGTCTAGGCCGATGCTTAGGGAGATCATGATGAGTCGAGTGTCGACAGAGGGGACCCTTGTTGACTGGGTTTTGTTGGTTGAGGGACCTTGTTGCGATTGAGAGGAGGGTATGTGGCATCCGACGCAACCATAAATCCAAGATTGGTTTGACCAAAAGCTGCAAGAATTTGCTAAAGCAGAAAATCAAAACCTAGGATTGACCACAGACAAGTGGTTGGTGAACTACATACAATATGGTCCTCATGATTATTTCTTTTGTCAGTTTCCCATTATACTGTACGAGTGGTTACCGCAGTTTACATACAAGAAGACAAATTTCCAAGGAGGAGAACCAACATCCTCAACCCCTGAATTGATCCAGGAACTGCAAGAAACTGGCAATAGTGTGTCATGAGCTATTGAGGTCTGTCAAGATAGAATCTTAGAAGGATACATTACAGAATTTGCAATCGACACTACCAAGTGTTACAGCAAAGTGGAAATAGAATTTTTCAACGGGCCCAGAGGTAGGTTCTTGTTATCTCTACAAATGTCAATTAAAATTCTTATCTGTGAAAAGGGCATACTAAAGATGCACCTAGAGTATTCAAACTCTGGTGTGCGAAGGTGGTGGATACTATGAGAAAAGGGGGGAGATGAATGGGAAGGTAAGGGGTAGATGGGTGCAAGTTTCAATGAGGTTGTGAGGGAAGATGAGGAAGAAAGTTGTTGTACAAGGGGAAGAGCAAGGTTTCGACAGGAGAAGAGGCAGAGGATAAGGGAAGGTATTGTTGCGATCGAAATGCAAAACTATGAAGGATAACCACACAAGACAAAGCGAGCCTATAGTGACGAAAAGGAAAACCAGACCCAGGCTACGCCCATGATAGCAGCAATATCAAACCCTAGAAACAATGTTCCCATGCCTCCATGCACCACTTCAAACTCAGGAAGAAACATGAACTCTACGTCAGCTTGTCCAATGTGTCAACAACATTCTAGTAGTAGATTAGCGCCAGTAGGAAGAAGGCCAAGGATGGAAGGAGACGACACTAAATAACCTTTGTTTCATGGGAATGAGACTGATGATCCAGAGTAGTACTGGTTCCTCTATGAGGCAGTGTGGACTGTTAGACAGGCCACCGATGATGATGTCAAAAAAGGCCAACTGGCGACTACCCTACGAGGTCGTGTGCTAGATTGGTTCATGAAATTCATTCAAGTTCCTACATGGACACCTGCAAAAACATTGGACGAATTTTGGCAGGGACTGATCGAGGAATTCTGGAAGCCTAAGTCTGAGGCTCAATACATTACTGAGTTGAAAGAGATTAAGCAGTTTCCCAATGAGACCATTTGGGACTTTGACCAGAGATTCAAGACAATGATGGCACATGTCATCTTTAAGAAGAGTGATGTTTAGCATAAAGAATGGTTTATTGCAGCCTTGGTACCTCACATCTGACAACCACTAGTGCAGAAAAATATCGCAACATAGAGCGAGGTTCTAGAGATTGCGATGAAGTTGGAATCTTCATGAGTTGGAGAGAATGTAGTTGGCATGAATCAAATCCAGGCGCAAGTGGACAATATGACGCTACAGCTACAAGACATCAAGAAGGTGAAGGAATATCGCGACGACCTTTGGTGCACTCAGTGTCACACAGATAGACACACCAAATATAACTGCCCCAGTTTTTGAAATTATCTAGTTTCAAGAGCACCAAACCCATTAAGTTGCAGCAGTGTACCATGGTGTCGCATATGTCAAGTTTATGGGCACCGACATGAAGAGTGTAGATACATGTAGAAAATGGTGTCGAAACCATCCAACTTATATTGTTATATTTGTAAATCGGTGGGACATGAAGACAAAGACTGTTGGGCATATGATCTGCTACAAGAGAGAACATATGATTCATACTTTGTGAAGGGAGAATATCATCACGCATTCTAGTAGCCGTAGATGCAGCCTTAGACGATAAACTCTCAACCACAATATACACCGTTGCCGCCGATGCAATTTATACCGTCGTAGCCACAACCATAGTTCGCACCACAACCGCAATTTGCGTCGCAGCTGCAGTACAGTTAAATGACGATGCCTCAACCATAGTTGCAGTATGTTCAAGCTACAAAGTATGTTTAATAGCATCCCAATCCCATGCCGCAATAGATGGCTCACCCATAGTACCAGCAACATGGAGGATTCCGTGGATGATTCCAAGGAAGAGAAGGAGGCTTCAAATGAGGAGGAGGACGAGGCCGCGAATCAATCCAATGTTACAATTATGGGGTATTTCAACACTATCAAAGATATTTCCCTCACTTTCAATGCACATGTACATATTACACAGTGATTGATCACACGGTCGAAAACTGCCCACAGTTAATCGCAAGATGGCAGGCTGGGAACGTCCCTTAGTTGCAGAGCTTGAACCAGGTCTAGAATCAGAATCAGCTACAAAACTAGAACCATTTGTTGACCTAGAATAAAGTTCCATTCTAGAATCAGATGGTGAAGCAACCTATGAACCCCCCGTTGAACTAGAATCCACCGCTGACTCAGAATCCCCCAATGAGCCAAAATCAAGGGCCAACGGTAGCAACGATCTCAGCAGAGCCCATAACAGTAGATGTCGGTGATGTAGTTGTCATTAGAGGAAATTTGAGATCTAAAATGGGCCTCCTAAGGAAAATAATAAAATAATAGTTATTAATTTTGGAGGAAGAATGAAAAAAACTACTTTTTGTGTTCGTATTTCTGACATATCTCCTTGTGTTTTTAATCAAATTCTGAGTGGGAGAGATCATTGGATGTATAATTTAATTCTGCATCCAATGAGTACCCATACTGCATACTTTTGATGGACCCCGCTACCCCAAAAACAAGAAATACCTGAAAAACATGATGATGATCATCACATTTTTCAGGTATTTCTTATTTTTGGGCTTCCGGGGTCCGTCAAAAGTATGCAATGTGGGTAGTCATTGGATGTGGAATTAAATTATGCATCCAATGAGCTCTCCCACTTGAAATTTGAGTAAAAATACAGGGAGATATGTCGAAAATACGAACAAAAAAAGTAGTTTTCTTTTATGACAAATATGTCAATTCAACCATTATGGTTGACTCATTTTATTTAAATTCTATTGGTTCTTGAATTGCAATTCATAAAATTTATTGTTGGCATGTTTTCTTATAAGGCCCATTTTAGACCCCAAATTTCCTCTAATGCACCCACACATGAGCCATAATAGGAGAGTATGGGCCTCACCCACAAATTCGATTGGCTAGAAAAAAGAAGGCACCATTCGATATCGCAACTAAAAATGAGACATTTTTTGGAGCACAAGATGTGATCGAAAGAAATATTGGTAAGTCACCTGTCTATGAAATTCCTCCCACTTTTGATTCCTCACTAAAGGTAGGACCATCACGGCAGCATGGTACCTTGTAGCATTTCTTTGAAAGTTGCTTGTCGCTGGCAAGAGACCCAGATGCTTTGGCTGAGATTGAAAATTTGTTGCATCGCCTGGGTAAGGTGTCCGCGGTGAACTCTTTACATAAGAAAAAGATAGGCAAGGAGATGCGTATGAATATTCAGATTTGAGACTATGAAGTCAAATCGGTCATTTTGGATCTAGGGTCGAACATAAATATCTTAACAAAACAGACATGGAAAAATATGGGGCAGCCGACATTGGGATGGTCCTCGGTGTAGCTGCGATTAGCCAATCAAGTGAAGGTGCAACCAATTGGATGTGTATCTAACTAAGTCATAGATGTTGAAGGTATGCGGACTCGTGCTGATTTTGACATAATTGAAGTTGTTAATGGTGAAGGATCCTACCCCACTATGCTGGGGGTTGGATGGGCCAATGATAGCATGGAAGTCATCAACTTCAAGAAGAGGATAATGACTTTTGAGAACCAAGATATTTAGGTCATCGCGCCTATGGACCCTGATGATGGTCGGTGATACATTGAACCAGTAAAAGATGGAGTTGTCGAGGGGTGGGATCATTCCTACAATATCTATGAAGATTATGTTCACCCCACAACTGACGAAGAACTTGGTTGGCGTAGCGCTAGTTTTGTATCTTCTGATTCTGAGGATGCACTAGAAAATTGGCAAAATTGAAGTGCGGATTAATCACGCAGTCATTGCGCCATGTTGCAACTGAGATTATGGAATTACCAATGTATGAAGGGTTTCCTGAAATTTCTGTATTCTTAAGGGAATTTGAAGAAAAATTTTCAGAACAGCAACGATTCTTGGCATTGGAGGAGGCACTGAAGGCTACTCCAGCACGCTGGTGGGAAACTCACAAAAGGACAATTATTGGATGGGCCCAGTGTCTAAGATTGATGACAGTTCACTTCGGCAATTCAGAGGCATACCATGCTGGAAGGTATGTTGGATGGAACGACCCTAACACTCATTTGAGGGAATGCCAAACATTGTGGGCATCACAACCAAAGGATGAATGGGTCTATGCCTTCATTCACTCCCTGGATGAAATACCAAGATCATGGTATGTTTCTGTGGAGCTGCGATGGGAAATAACCACTTGGGAGGAACTGACAGTTTGTTTTTCTTAGAACTGTTGCTTTGCAGACGCTAACCCTGATGTTAACAATGCACTTTAAATTATTTGGGATGTGGTCCTAAGAGTTGCAGTAGTCGCATATAAGAGTTGTAGTAGTCGCATACCCTGTGGATCCACATGTGCACTGCCACATACAGTCGATAATGGAATGCTATAACATGTCTGGAGAGCCTAAAGATGATGATGAACTATGGAATATCAATATACCAGAGACAGAAGTAAGTAGGGATGTTACAGCACTAGATGTACCAACTGATCCCACGAGTCAGCCATTGAAGATCTGAAAGGTTAACATTGGGACAGAAGAGAACCCAAAGTTTTCCAGTGTTGGGGAATATTGGGGTGAGGATACCATGGCAAGAATCATGGACTTGCTACATGAATTTCAAGATCTCTTTTCGACTAAGTTCTCAGAGATGAAGGGGATACTAGGCAATCTCGGAGAGATGAAGATCCTACTAAAACCATATGCCAAACCGATGCGACAAAGAAAGTATCGCTTAAATCCATGTCACAAAGAAATATTCAAGGATGAACTTGACCAGATGCTAGAGGTTAGAATCATTGAGTTGGTAGAAGAATCAGAATGGATCAGTCCCATGGTGGTCCAAGGCAAGAAAATAGGTGAAGTTTGGATCTGTGTTGAATTAAGAAAATTGAATGATGCCTGTATGTATGACCCATTTCTGATCCCATTCACTGATGAGGTACTTGAAGGAGTAGGCGATCAAGAAATGTATTCTTTCATAGATGGATTCTCTGGTTATCACCAAATCATAATTGCTAAGGAGGATCGACACAAAAATACCTTTGTCACTGAGTGGGGTTGCTTCCAATACACAGTGATGTTGTTTGGGTTGAAGAACACACCCACAATATTTTCCTGAGTGGTTGTCGCGGCATTTAAATATTTCATTCACAAGTTCCTACAAGTGTATATGGATGATTGGATAGTGCATGGCTTAATCAAGGATCATTTGGCAAACCTTCGACTGATGCGGGAGAGGTTTCGACAGCATCAGATCACGTTGAAATTGAAGAAATGCATTTTTTGTGCACCATTTGGGATCCTATTGGGTCACATTGTGTGCAAACAAGGATTACTGGTTGACCCTACAAATATAGCACTCATTTTGAGCTTTCCACCACGGACCAATGTAAAGATACTCAAGGCTATGTTGGGGCACATTGGATACTATCGCAAATTTATTAAAGGATATGCTGCAATCATTGCCCCGATGGAGAAACTAATGAAGAAGGATGTTGTCTTTATTTAGAGTCCAGAATGTCAAGGTAGCTTCGACACACCGAAGTCCAAGATGGCTTCAGTGTCGATACTTGTATTCCCATATTGGAACAAATAATTCCACGTGCATGTTGATGCATCTTCTGTTGCACTTGGAGTAGTGCTCGTACAGCCTGGAGAAGGATATCTGGATCACCCAATTGCTTTCACTAGTCGTAAGTCGTCATTCACTGAGAAGAATTACATGACCATAGAGTGCAAAGGTCTAGCGATGGTCTATGCACTACAAAAATTCAGACATTACCTCTTAGGTGGCCACTTCAAAATTTTTACTGACCACTTTGCTTTGAAGTACCTGGTTAATAAGCCTGTTTTGGGGGGGAAGATATGTCGTTGGTTACTTCTCTTTCAGGAGTTCGATTTTGAAATAATTGTAAAGTTAGGTCGCTTGAATGTTGGCCCTAATCATTTATCTAGAATTGAAATAGGGGAAGAACCTACTAATATTGAAGATGGACTACCCGATGCGTAGTTATTTCGAGTTGACATGGTAGACGACCATTATTCCCCAATAATCCAGTTCTTGGAGGCAATAATCACACCAGAAGAACTTTCCACAAGTCAAAAGAAGCAGTTGGTGGTTAAAGCTTCTGATTATCAATTGATTGTCGAACACCTGTATAAGCTGGGACTAGATGAAATCTTGAGGCGATGTTTCCTACCACATGAGCAAGGGTAGATATTAGAGGAAGCACATGTAGGAGTTGCTAGGGGGCACTACGGGGGTCATGCAACAGCAAGGAAGGTGCTTCATGTAGGTCTTTGGTGGCCCACCCTACATAACGATGCGGTAGATTATGCGTGAAGCTGCGATGTTTTTCAACGCAATGCGAAGCCATCGTGGCAAGATGAGATGTCACTAGTGCTGTAGGTGACTTTGTAACCTTTTGATAAATGGGCTGTGAATTTCGTGGCTCCAGTCAACCCGCCCAAAAAAAGAACTGGTGTGCTGTACATAATCACAGCAATAGACTACTTGACTAGATGGGCAGAGGCTGCCCCAATTGTGGACTGCACTGCTGTGATAGCAACAAGATTTCTATTTGATCACATTGTGACGTGTTTTGGATGTCCAAGAGTATTGATGAGCGACCAAGGTAGCCATTTTATCAATCGCACAGTACAAGAACTGACAGAGGAACTGCAGATATAGCACAAGAAAAGTACACCATATCATTAGCAGGAAAACGGGACCGTAGAAGCCTTCAACAAAATCTTGGAGCATGCTCTTACAAAGGTATGTAATGCTAACCAAGATGACTGGGATTTGAAAATTCCAGCTGTGCTATGGGCGTATTGCGCCACTTGAAAGAGATTGATGGGGAGAACACCATTCAAATTAGTATATGGGAAAGAGGCATTCATGCCTATAGAGTACATTGTTCCCAGTCTGCGCATTGCATTCGCGACAGGCATGGACGATGAAACCACACTAGAGGAGAGCACAACACAGTTAATACAATTTGAATAAGATCGTTTTATTGCAGGATTCCATCAGCACGTTGAGAAGGATTGACAGAAGGCGTGGCATGATTGCCATATAAAGAAAAAATAGTTTCAGCAAGGATATAAAGAAAAAATAGTGCTTCTCTACAACAACAAGTTATTGAAGCATCCAGGTAAGTTATAGATGCACTGGTTAGGAACCTATCTTGTTAATTCTATTTGCTCTGGGGGTGCATTTCAATTACAACAGTTAGATGGGGTGATTCTGACAAAACTTGTGAATGGCAGCCACTTGAAGCCATATCAGATGGAGAAAGATCCATGCAATGCCCGAGGCACTGCGCAATGTTAAAAAAAAAGATATAGGACATATAGAAAAAGGAAGGGTGTGCCAAAAGGAAGGGGCTACACATGAATAGGGGGCATTAGCATAGTTTGGTAGCCAAACCGTGATAGCCATAGGGCTGCGATTTGGTCAAATCAGCAATAAATATAGACAGTTAAGAGCAGTGAACCGATAGCGTTCGTTGAAACAGCATGCATTTGTGGTCGATCCGGCCATTAGAAAGATAGGATCAACGATGGATTCAAGTCATTAATAATGGATTTGATCATGATGGCTGTGGGTGATTTGGTAATGATGAGGATAGATTAATGAAATTCTATAACACGACACGGGATGTGGGATGAAAACACCATTGTGCTAAGTTGAGTCGAGAGAAATACATAGCTAATTAAGTTGCGTGAGTTCCAAGCGATAGTAAGAGAGTGTGACTCGTGTGTTAGATCAGTAAGGCGTATTGATGAGGCATGCTGAGTAACCCTCACACTGTGGAGATTTTAAGTGAGCGGGAGCCACCAGTTCGGCCAACCACCATTATTGAATAAGTCATGAGAATTCCAGTAGGATCCTCATCGATCCCAAGAGGAAAGCGAAAGGGCCAGAAGCCAAGCTCCACACCGCTGCAGAAAAGATAGGAACGAACCTCTATCAGGGCATAAGGGGAAGGAATGGCGCAAACAAGGCCATCCAACTCCACGAGGCTATGGAGTCTTTGGTCTACACTAGGGTTTCCATGAAGGATATTCCAGGGTACATTTTTCCCACCCATTCTGGTGCGAAACCTCAGCATCTAACCAAAAATTAGAAGTATCAGCCGAAAATTTCGTCGATGCTGGCAGGAATGACGTGCACCATCGACATTGTCCCTGCATTGATAAAGATGAAGTATGAGGACCATGATTTGTTTTTGTGGAAGGACATAGCGGATGAGCCCTATGAGTCACTCCCTTCAATCATAGGTGGCCCAATTGAGCGCATTCCATAGCATTGGGCACAAGGGCTGAACAAATCCGAGTTGTTGGAACTTATCAACATGCTGCATTTTGGGTGGTTGAATGAAGCAAATGCATGTGTCAAATAGATTTTGGCATGTTTTCATGGAGGGACACTATGGTTGGACACACCTATTGTGATTACAGTGGATTTGATATCGGATATTAGAGGGTTTACAAAGGATGGGGCAGACCCATCACAATACTTCATAGGAAGAGATAATGATAAGTGACTTGCTGCACGGTTGAAGGAGAGGTACAATTTCCAGCGCAACGGTAGAGAATATCGCATCGACAGTATTAATGAGAGAGCCATGCATATTGGCACATGGATTTTGGCAAGTAAAATTATCAGAAATAACCATCCTATTCAGTGCAGCTTGGGGGTGATTGCATCCACGCAGCAGTGTGTTGAGGGAGTCCAAATGAAACGGTCCCTCTTTTTTTTGAATCAGTTGACAGAGGATGCAGTCATGGTCCAGGCCGGGGAGAAACCTTTTAATTACAGTTGGTTACTGATATTGATTGTGTTAGTAGCTTGGATGGAGCTAGAATACTACCAATGCATGGATGTGGAGGCTGTTAAAGTATGAAAATGCACTCGATACCAAAATTTGTGGTGGTTAGAAGAGGTCAGTCGGCAAGCGGATTGTGCGATACACTTTTGGGTCTACTGGGAGGTGTTACAAGCAGCAGTTGTCAAAATCCCACATATATCAGATGCAGCAGCAGTAAAATATTAGCCGATCCTACGGTTCGCCATTGGGCCACACACTATTAAGATCTAGGCTCGCCATGACCCTGAAAAGCAATGGCTACCAATGGCTTATAAGGTGACAAATGAAGACTTGGATGCAGCAGTTCAGGATTGGTTGGCAGAATGGCATGAACCAGTAAGTGCCAAGGAAGTATCGATGGGACCACCTACAGATGCACCAGAGGATTTAGTCAGAGGAGTTGAACAACAGAGTCACCACGAATCTGATGGCGAATCCTCCACAGAAACCCCCATCAATGTTGAGGCACAACGTCTCTTTAAAGAGATCAGGATGAAGCAGTAGATGGACTAGGATGCCACCAGTAGTACCAGATCCATGTTGGAAGCACAATTATAGAGGCTTAGTAAGGCCGTCAGGTACTTTGCTGACATTGCTTCAAAAGAAATGCGTAGGTATGCCCATGAAGGTTTTGCCGAGGTACGCACAAAGCTATATTCTATATATAATGTTGTAGCAAGAAGAGGACAAGAAGGTGCAGTTGTGCAATACTTCACGTCAATTAGCACTGAGCCACGGGCCAGGAAGTTCAAGTTCCCCTGACTGCGATCGGCGTTGGACGAGAGGATATCAACTCCTCACTAAAAATTATAGACCCAGACGCTAGTACACATGTAGTAGGTCTCCAACTAGGTGTTGGATGATATGCAAAAGGAGATCATTGACCGGTATCTGGGGGTGCAAGCTAAATATGGGAAACTGAGGAAGGAAGTAGAGGAGCTACAGCATGTAAAGGAGTAGCTAGTAGCAGAAAGAGTGTAGGAGATTACAACATTGAAGACGGCGCAGGATGAACTAAAGAGGAAGGATACTAAGGATATTACTGAATTGAAAAAGGAAACTGGCCACCTTGTTATTAAGAAGGTGCAGCTGATCACCGGTCAGGGGCAGGTAGACTCAGGCCATTACAAATTCCTTTGAGTACATCCATGAAAGCACAGTCGAGATGGACGTTGGTTCTAAGGCCAAGCGACTTGGAGAAGTTATCGTATAGCTCCAGTTGGACAATAGCCTATTAAATTCCATGGTTTACCCAGAGACACCACCAGAGCAGGTTGCAGAAAGAAAGAGTGGTCATTGAAGAGATTGTGACACAGTTTGAAGACATGGAATAGGACACAAATAAGGTCACGGAGGCAACGACGCAATTTTTGGGTAGTGTCGATCAGGATGATCAGCTCGATCAACTAACCCAGTAGTTGCAGGAATTAGAGACCCAGTTGGAAACATTGAAGATGACATTAAGGAAAATTCCACCAATTGTTTTAATCACATGATCTGCAGAACTAAAGGAGCTCTAGCAGTGAGTTGCAAAGGCACAGGAGTGACAGCGGAAATTTAGTGACCAGATTGACGAGTTCTAGGAGATTGGTGCACAACCGTCAGGAAAATCAGTTGCTACGCTGCAGGAGGAGCAGGATGGAAATAAAAAGGTCAATGCTAAGATGGTGGAGCACCTATTGGAGCAGGATCGCCTTACATGCTGGGATGTTGTTGAGAAATTCAAAGCACAAGTCACAGAAATTTCTCAGTAATACGAGGACTTCAAGATTAAGATCGATGAGTACACTAAGTCTGTCTGACGTGGCTCGAGGATGAGCCATAAGAATGTGTTGGGGGGTTGTTGGAAAGGGGTTGGGGTAAGTTGCACAGCATCCATGATTTTGTGCAAGCTCAGAAGACAACGTGCAAGACAAAAATAGCGCAATAGGTGGAAGATAGACTAATTTTGATTATTTTGTGTCACTTTTTGTACTTGTTGACCATTTCTTTTGGATATTGGTCATTAGTCAATTAAGTCAGTTAGGAGTTAGTTATAGGTGGACCATGAATGCAAAGGCACAAGCATATATATAGAAATAAGAATTTTGAATGAGATACCGATTGATATGGGGATCAATACATGCATAGAGAGAACAAGTTGCTATCTATCTGAGATGAATCATTATCTTATTTGATCTATGGGTGATTGTGCAGAAGTATTATGATAAGACAGATGTTGTTTTGAATCTTTGTTGTCTTCTTTTATCTTTTTTTTTATCTTTTTGTTCTTGCAAACTCGATAACGAATGCTAAGTGAATCTGAAATATGGATCTATGATGCGATATTTACTATTTATGAATGTTGTTATCTTTTTAGATCTTTTTCTGCACTGGTAGATATGTTCCAGTTATGAATGAATGATGTGCAATGATGAATGGTTATGTTAAAGAATTTGATTTGATCTGGTTGTTGAACTGATGAAACATCGATACCTAATCCTCTTCTATACTGTGAAAACTTGGTTCTGTCAGCCCTCCATTGAACGTCTCGGGTGAGACCTCATCTACTCTGCGGGTGTTGCTGGACAGGGTAAAACCTATCTGGACCAATGCTTCGGGAGATCGCGACGAGTTGAGTGTCGACAAAGGGTCTCCTTATCGAATGGGTTTTGTTGGTTAAGGGTTGAACCAACATAGTCATGATCATCTATTCTTTCTTTATATTCTCATCCCGGATCTATCGCATAGTCCACACAGCTTCACAAAGGAACCAATGTTGTTATGGGTCTTCCAACCCATTTCCATTTAATATTGGTAAATTAATGTCATCTCCAGCCATTGTATTTGTTATTGGTACTGTCGAACATTGTATTTGTTGTTGGTACTGTCGAAACAAAACTTTGGTTAGTCAGAATTCCTTGTCCAATATTAACAGTGTTAGTACTAATTGTATTTTCAAATTTACTTGGAGATAAGTCTCTCTATCTTACCTCTAGCGAAGTATGCAGTGTTGTAAGAGATTTGTAACCATGTTCTCATTCTAGGTCTTCAGTCGAATCTTTTGACTCTTTGTATCCTTCATATATTGGCTAGTATTCCTCTTCTTCATCACAATACCCTTCATCTAAGTATGACACAAGCTCGTAGCCTTCTTCTTCTTTATTCGTGTTGCAACTCCCTCTTCCTAACTGAGTTTTTCTTCGCTTACCAAATCTGAATTTTCTTCTGCTTCTTAAAAATACCAACTCTAGTTCAGCTCCACTATCTCCTAGGAACATCTCAATTTAGTTTTCTACTGAGACATATCCACTCTAATTATATACAATTTTGTTACATTCGCATAATACCTTTTTCACATACAATCCTTTTTATCCATGTCTTTAAAGATGGAAGATATCTACTGCGTGGGCCTTGAAATTTTTTTTGCTTCGCCACACTATATGAGGTTATTGTGTCAACAACAAACTTGGTAATATATCCCTCTAGGATATTTTCTATCCAAAAATATAAATCCCTCAACATAGGGTTTCTTACTTCTTCCAGTAATTTAATTAACTTAGGATTCCACTGCATCGATTCTCCTCCTTGAAAATTTCTTCGTTGGGTCCCTAACTTAGATAACCATTCATGCAACACAATGGGAAACTCGAAAAAGAAAATTTCTTGAATTTCTTTGTAAACATATCATCCCAACCACTCTGTTGGGTTCCACCAAGATCCTTCACTTTCTTTTTCATGTGAATTCTAACTATTTGGATTCCACCCAATCTTGGATCTCTAGTTTCGTTGGTTGCCACAAGATATCCCTCAACACAACAATTTAGGTCCCGAAAATAGAACCATTTGTTGTATTTTATT
This sequence comes from Pseudotsuga menziesii, assembly GCA_001517045.1. NCBI lineage: Eukaryota > Viridiplantae > Streptophyta > Pinopsida > Pinales > Pinaceae > Pseudotsuga > Pseudotsuga menziesii. The sequence goes on from LPNX010538462.1 coordinate 454,966, forward strand.
TTTTCCCTTCTTGAGGGATCACGACCCAGGTTTAGTCCCTTCTTCTCAGTGCAACAAAGCCCAATATATCAATCGGACAGAGCAGATCTCAGTCGACAACACCTGCGACACATATGCCATCTCACCTAATATATATCTCTTGGATGGGTAACTTCCAAAACCACGTTTTCATAGATGGGTGGAAGGATGTCTATTACATTGGCTCTGTTCCAAGGCTCTCAATGTGGAAGGATGTCTATTACATTGGCTCTGTTCCAAGGCTCTCAATGAAGTCTGGGGGTGGATTATTTTTTCTCACTATACTTCAATAGCCAGGTTGTGCCCGAGCTTCTCTTATGGAAGTCATTAAATAAACAACATACATGTAACATAATCATATTCAATTAATACAATGTGACCATCATACATCTATTCATTTGTAAGAAAACCTACAGTCATTTATTCGATACAACATTTACACATATATCTTAGACACATTCAACATTCACACATATACACAAAATATAACGTTGAACCACGCTTGGTTCGAAACGTCGACAATAAATTTTCTCACCGCAGATTCTCCATTAGATGCCATGAATCTTCACTGCAGAATCTCAGCAAAACTTAAGATTCTCTTCATTTGGCATGAGGAAATAGATGCATCTCTTGTCTGCACACTAAACTATAGACTCTACTTAATATATTCTTCTCTTCCTTCATAGACTCTTCCTCCCTCTCATTGTCTCTTATCTTCTCTCTGTTCTCTTCCTACTTTACTCTACTAGAGATTCATACATATCTTGGATCGACTCGACCTTTCCTACTCTTATGTGCACTCAGTTGTAGATCCTTTACTCTGATGCACTTAGCGATACAGAGCCACCAACTAGGATCTCATGCTTTTCATCCAATGAGAGTATACCAATTCATAACTAACTGTAAAGATTGACCATAGGGAGAATGTCTAACCCGCATACAACTTGGGTTCCTTCTTTTATAGCCCCATTACAGACTCAATACAAATTCCATACATAATTGATACAGACTCAATACCAACTCGATATAGAATCAATACATACTCATTTTATGTCGCTTTCTCAGCCAACTTTCTATATCCAGCTGACGGGTTGTTTTTCTTATTCTAGTAACACCTAATCAGGAGGCACTAACAGCCCGAATTACAGATATTCCTTCATGGGTGTGGTTTCTAACAGCTCCAGTTTATCTTGTACCCATGATAATTAAGGCATGTCACTTTCTCAGCATTATGTCTTGATGTTCTTTTCCAGTTATTATTCTACTTGCATTCCTTCTACTGCTGATATTCTATTGTACCTTCCTGTGTCACACTCCATCCTTCTATTGTGGTTTTCTTATATGGAACAAATTCCTCTTTTGGCGCTTCCTTCTCTTCTTCTTAATCTCTTTCACTTCATTTGTTGCGACGTACTTTCTCTTCTTTCCTTTATGTTGCTTCCTTAGTCATAGATCCTACTTCTTCTCCTTTATCTCTTCTCCATACTTGGGAAGAATTCTACATGAATTATGCCTTACTGTCCCTAGGCCCAACAGTACTAGAGCACTATAAGGAGATGGCGATAACTTGATGAACTACAAAGAAAAGAAAGGGGTTCCATACCCTATGTTGTGCAATCTGATGGAAATGAGTGCAAGGGTGGGAAAAACTGTGGATCATGTTTCTACCCTTTTGGTAGTGTGTGAATTTATTTGGGTTCAGTTAGTTTCTTTGGGTTGGGTGTGACTATGTTTAGGAAAGGAACCAAAATTTTCCCCTTGTGGGCTGATGGACCCAGCTCGCAAGTGGCATCTGTAAAATAAAGATACTTCTTGATAAAGTTCCTATGGCTAGGAGGAACATCCTTCACTTGTGTCCAGTTGGAGGAATTTCATAAGATAAGTGTCAATTTGTATGAATTCCATGAATTTTAATTATGTTATATAATGTTTCAACTATTGTTTTGGAATTGATTTTGTGTATGGATTGGCTGAGAAATATTTGATGCAATCATGTCAAGAATTATTATATAATTAGAATGCATGGCAAGTTTATTTTAAGGATTTGTTACTATATATATTTCACTTTTGCTGCTAAAAATACATATTATAGTGATCTATTTAAAAGTAAATTCATAATTGGAAGCAAGAGCATAATTTACACATAGAATTGAGTACCATCTTGTTGGAGACATTTACCACCATACACACTCTTTTTGGTCAAATTGGCCTAGTTAAACCACTATCCTAAGTTTAATTGACATCAGTGGAGCATTAATTGCCATCATCCAGTCACACCCACGCCTACCTATAGTCAAGGAGGCTAACTTAGCCTTCTCCTACAATCAAGGAGGCTAACTGGAGCACTTCGGGGGTGATCTGTGTGACATTAATGCACCTAATTGCTAACTGGTGGTTACAATCAGTTCAACCAGTCAGTTACAGTCAGTTAAGGAGCCTCCATTCATTAAATATATTATTTAATGATTATTTATTATTATTTAATGAACTGGAGTCAACAAGGCGCCTCCACCAACTTCTGATGGTCAGTTAAGCTTCAGTTAACATCATCGGGGTTCATTGGAGTCATGGAGCACTATCACTTGATGATTGGATTGCTATGACATGTGTTTGATCTCCTTCAGTTGAGATTCAGTCATTTATTGCACTCCGACTTCAGTTAAGGTTTGGTGAGTCAATTAGGGTTTTGGTCAAGTGGTTAACTGAGTGGATTGCATGGTTGAGAGTCAGTTAAGCTAGACTTACTCACTGAATTCGAATTCTTCATGGAGTTAAGACATTGCTCAGCAATTGGTATTTTAACCCTTTATTGTTTATTAAATATACAGAGAGGAAACCAATTCCAGTTCCGATTATTTCCAATTCATGAGCATTTGTTAATAATTCTTTGATGATTTTGATTCCTAGTTCCTAGATCATGTGCAAGAATTAATATGGTATCAGATCTTACGGCGAGATGAAGAAAAATCTCTCAAAAACAAGATTTTTGGCAGATTTCTCCATGAAATTTGAGCAATAGCTCAAAAATCTGGCACTACACCAGAAGCCAAGGCTTACCACTTAATACCCCAAGTAAAGAACTTGTTGATCAAGCTTGCTTGATTGACTATGATGGGTGTGATGAAAGCCTAAAATGTGTAGGCTATCCGACCTTACGATGCCCTTTTTGTTTTGATTTGCAGGTTTTATCAGGTACAACTTCGAATGGACTCATCAATCCCTCTTCTCACCCCATTCACAAGCTATTCAGAATGGAAGTTGAAGATGATTGCATCTCTGAAGAGATGAGGTCTTTATGAGGTGTCTATTGGAATTGGAAAAGAGTCTTATGAGAATGAGAATGACTGGCTAAATGACGGTGATAGAGCTATTGGAGCAATATGTCTGGCCCTTTCTGATAGCTTGTACTACCTTAGTCTTGGTTCTATTGAATACCCAAAGGAAGTCTGGACAATACTAGACAAAACCTTTGGCAAGCACAATGAGGATCATAATAGTACTTTGGAGATCACAGACAGCACCACAAGAGTTCTTCACTCAAAATTCTCAGCCTCTACTCTCTCTGATGAAGTTGTTCAAGATGAAGATGAAGCAGAATCTTCTACACATTCAATTTGAATTGAAGAAAGTCTCCATGAAGTGACTCCTTCTCCTGATGCTCCGGAAGTTCATGATATCTCTGATATCTCATTTTCTCATATTGCTGAAATGGAAGAAGAAATTCGAATCTCTGATATTGAAGAAAAATACTGCTGCACTTCCATGCAAACATTCACCGGTGGTTTTCCTTTGAATTCTGTGCAAAATTTACCAGTAATTGCTTCTAAAAGTGAAGAGAAATTTGATTTTTCTCCCTCTAATGTTGCTTCTGGTGTGCAAATATGTAAAAAATTGGATATTTTGGAAGAAATATCGGATTATAAGAGTGACACATTCACTCCCCATGATCTATATCTTCCAGCAAAATCCTGCAGGATTGCATGCACCAAAATTCAGAATTTTGAAGAAAAAGAAAACTGTGCATCCACTGTCTCGGTTGACCATACTTTTGGATATGATATGAACCTTATTGGATCTGATATGATCTTATTTGGATCTGATCTGATATTTCTTGGTTCAAAATTTCAGGTTCATAAACCTTCAGTACTGCTTGTAGCTGTTCTCATCAACGGTGTGAAGAAACAAGTACCGCAAGTCTCCTACAAAACTGTTGCTGGCGATTTGATTTCATTTCATAGTTTTGGATCTGTTGTGAACTTATTTATATCTGATTTAAATTCTGATATGATATTATTTTTTTCATATTTCAAAATCCAAGAGCTTTCAGCCATGCTTGTAGCTACTCTCACCAATTCCGGTGTGAAAAATCAAGTACCGCAATTCTTCTTCAATTTTGCTGCTGGGGATTTGGTGTTAGTTTCCTCTTATGAGGTTGCTGATATTTTAATTTGTGATTCATTAGCTATTTCAGAATCTATATCAGATTATGGAGCTCAATCATTTGCTCTCCAGAGTCCCAGGGATTCTCTACCTTTGGTCACAAGCTCATCTCCTCACAGAACTAGTAAAGAGGAAGACATTCTGCATCCGCTTGGACACCTGCTCCTAATATTTGGGGCTGATTTTTCCAATCATGGTTTGCTGTTCATGGCTGCAACATATCAGTTTCTTGAGTGTTCCACACATTGTTTGAATCCTCAAGAACCTTTGCTCTCTCTCTTCAGATGATTTCAGTTGCTCTACATGGGTCCAGTTTTCAACGTGCAGCTACTTATATTTCTGATTCCGTTGAGTGCATTGTTCTTCTTCCAAAGTGGAAGATTCCTCCAGACATATTCATTTAGTTTGGATTCAGAGGTTCACATGCACAGTCTCAGGATGCTGCTGCATAGAAGAACCAAATTCTTGATTTACTGCTTAGTTTGAGGGGGGGGGTATTTTTCCCATGAGGTTTTCTCCGTTTCCTTGGTTATATTAAGCAGTTACTTTATTGTACAGGGTGACCTGTGGCCTTAGTTTCCAGGTCCCTAGCATTTTTATGCCTATATGTTTTCTAACTCTTCCTGAGTATAGCTTAAGGGGGGGTGTTGGAGACATTTACCACCTTACACACTCTTTTTGGTCAAATTGGCCTAGTTAAACCACTATCCTAAGTTTAATTGACATCAGTGGAGCATTAATTGTCATCATCCAGTCACACCCACGCCTACCTATAGTCAAGGATGCTAACTTAGCCTTCTCCTACAATCAAGGAGGCTAACTGGAGCACTCCGGGGGTGATCTGTGTGACATTAATGCACCTAATTGCTAATTGGTGGTTACAATCAGTTCAACCAGTCAGTTACAGTCAGTTAAGGTGCCTCCATTCATTAAATATATTATTTAATGATTATTTATTATTATTTAATGAACTGGAGTCAACAAGGCGCCTCCACCAACTTCTGATGGTCAGTTAAGCTTCAGTTAACCTCATCGGGGTTCATTGGAGTCATGGAGCACTAGCACTTGATGATTGGATTGCTATGACATGTGTTTGATCTCCTTCAGTTGAGATTCAATCATTTATTGCACTCCGACTTTAGTTAGGGTTTGGTGAGTCAATTAGGGTTTTGGTCAAGTGGTTAACTGAGTGAGATTGCATGGTTGAGAGTCAGTTAAGCTAGACTCACTCACTGAATTCGAATTCCTCATGGAGTTAAGCCATTGCTCAGCAATTGGTATTGTAACCCTTTATTGTTTATTAAATATACAGAGAGGAAACCAATTCCGGTTCTGATTATTTCCAAATCATGAGCATTTGTTAATAATTCTTTGATGATTTTGATTCCTAGTTCCTAGATCATGTGCAAGAATTAATACATCTAGTCTCAACATAGTAAAGAGGCTACTGGGAATGTGATATATGGAAGGATTAAAACTCTTCCTTGGGTTTTGGATTTTCTAGATCTAGACATAAACCTAATATCTATATGTTAGATGGGTGTTGTAGGTGTGCATATTGTATTTGCAAGGAAATATGTAGGGTGGTTTGAGGAGAATGGTGTTGATGTAGGGAGTTGGAATTGGAACTCTATATAAGCTATTGGGAATCACTTTTAATGGTGGGTGTAATATTTATGTTATTCTTGAGGATATAAATGAAGAAGAAAGGACCCCTATTATCCCTATAGATAAGATAATTATATTTCATCAAAGACTTGAACATATTAGAGAGAAGGGTGTTTGAGCATTACATCGTAATGGTATGGGAGAAGGTATGTATGAATTCTCATTATATTTTCATTTATGTGAGAATTGCATATATGGTAACTAAAATTGTGTGATATTCCCATCTAGTGCTACAAAATGAAATAAATGTTGGAGTTAATACACAATGCTGTGTTTGGACTTTTTCTATTTGTTGAAATATAGGATTTCACATCACATTCAACATACATTATGCTCATACACAGCCATCAAACACAAGTATTGGGAAGGGACATCCAATCCACCTTTATATTCATCTTTGATGCTTATTTATACATTATGAGAGAGGTTGGAGCAGTTGTACCTGCTCTAACTACTCATTTGTTAATATCTATTTATCATTTAAACTATATAATTACATGATGACATTTAGGAGGTCGAGTGCCCCCCTCTGCATCTCCCCCACAAATAAAACGTTTCTTTGGTCCGAAGAGAACAAAGAAATATGCATCAACATCCTAGGTCTCTTCTACTGTTGAAGTAGTCCTCACTGTACCTCAACCATGTAGACCTATCTGCATAGGTAACTCAGCCGCAACAACCACCAACTTGATAGGAAAACACACATGTATAAGGTTCTACTGTGACTGGTTACTCTTTAGCCTCCATCTTCAATCTGGTAGTAGTTCATCGAAGTCTCATCCTCTTACAAAGACGGGAAACCATCTTCTTTCTCAACGAGGTCTTTTGGTTTAAATCCTCACCCTAGTTCATCTGACTGGAATCTCCATCAGCTCAGGCATGCAGGGCCTTTTGGCTCTTTGACTTTCTATGCCATTTCTTTGTCTTCTACCTTTCCAAGGTCACAACCTAGGAATAGTTTCAGCATTTTGATAATGAGGGGTTCATTGTCATCATGTCTAGTTGGAGCACTTTGCTGTGTAGGTGAAGTTTTTTTTCTTGAATTTTATCTTCGTCATCTTCTTCTACTGTGAGAGTTTAAATTTCCTGCAAGATTGTATGTTTCGTGCTCATGTGCATGGTCTTGGTCATGATAAACTACTTGTACTTTGATCGACTTAACATGACTCGACTTATAATGGTTGGCAAGAGACCAAATTGATTTACATAAAATAGAGGGGATCACCTTCCTCTATTGAGACTTGCGTTTAACCCCCTCTTGACTCTTACTTCTGCCTCTTAAAACTGTGCAAGCTAATTAGTGAAAAACTAAGAATGACTAAATTACAGAATAAAAAATGTCATGGTCAGTTTACCATGTTTGGGAAATCCCTTGTACCCTAATAATAGGAAACATACAAGAATATTTTTTTCCAAATGGATGGGATGTATACAAATAAAACCATTTCATAGAATACTAGTAATCAGAGACCTCCATTGTATTTAAAATTTTATTAGATATCCCTACTCATAACAACAAATTTTAAAGGATCTCCTTCAGATAAAATTAATTCTGCAAGCTTTCAACACTAAATACCATTCAATCTTTGACTTAATCACAACTTGAAGCTAGAGATGCACTCTGGTCATACTTTCCCACAGGTGAATGAGAGTGTTCTAGGCTCCGATTCTGGCTTGAATTCTGGTTACGCATTGAGTGTGGTGTCTAGAGAGAGAACGTAGTTGTGAATGAGAGCATGACCGAGATGATAAAGATGTTGACTGTGATCGAGAGGCTGATTGACTCCTCAATTTTCTCCTGCTCCGACTAACACTTTTGCTTCGACTCTTAATAGGAATTCAGCTTCGAATTCGGCTCTGAGATCGACTTCGATCACTTCGGCCCCGTGAATAACTTTGGCTCCAAGAACAGCTTTTAGACTCAACTCTTTACCCATATATAAGATCTAGCAAATGGATTCTTAAATTCAGATTCATCAAGTTTCCTGATCACATATTTCATATCTTCATGGTTAGTGCAGTCAACAATTCTAGTGGCACCATTTCCCTCACAGAACGCTTGAGAAAGAAAAACATCTCCAGCTTTACGCATATGATCCTTCAGGTCTTTCCATGATGTTGATAAAGGGATCCCATGGAAAATAACATGATATTTAAAACACTTGGAAACTCCACAACATCCACCACCATCACTGCTATAACTGCTATGGCGATCACTGAATGAAGACTTCCCTCGACCTCCATCAGATAGCTCAACCCTCAGACGATGGCCATAAAAATTATATCCATCACGACCATGAATTGCGTCTTTTGTATCTTGGGAATCCTCAAACTCAATGAAATGGTAACGAGGAGGCCGAGGAGGTACTTTCAAATCAACGTCAACAATAGGCCCATACTTATGGAATAAACCTTCGATTTCCCATTCTCGAATATCACCAGGTAGGTTTCCAACATATAATGTTTGACTAGATCCGATGCACATTGTTATTAAACCAAATAACCTTCAGTATCCCTTGCAATAGAACTAACGATCTATGAATAACATTTGACCCTGCCTGTCGTCATTAGTTTGGTCGAGTGGATCCAGGGTTCTTTCAGTTGTACCACGTGAAGAGATCACATTTCATACATAGATATGGCGCTATCAAGTAGAGTATTATTCAACTTGCAAATATTATGCACCCATAGACCGTCTTTAATTTCATGGATGTTTGTAGGTTTTTCTTTATCTCACATTTCTTTTCAGGTTCGAACCATCTCCATCCGTTGTTGTTGTCACCCAGACCGAACAAAGAAGGGAAACAATGCCAGATGTTGAAAGCTAGGCTTTCGCATTGCATTCAACATACATTATGCTCATACACAGCCACCAAACATAAGTATTGGGAAGGGACGTCCAATCCACCTTTCTATTCATCTTTGATGCTTTTTTATACATTATGAGAGAGGTTGGATCAGTTGTACCCACTCCAACTACTCATTTGTTAATATCTATTTATCCTTTAAACTATATAATTACATGATGACATTTAGGAGGTCGAGTGGCCCCCTCTACACTATTCCATGACTACGTAAATCCATGCATTATGTTTCATTCTTTGTTATTTTTTCAAAAATACATGGGTACATATTTTGCATAAGAAATATGATATTTTGGTAAATTTAAAAAGATTAAATCTATTTTATAAAAATAGGTAGAGAAGAAAATAAAGACATTGAGGAAATAAATGCTATCCATTCCTCTTACTAGTCTTTGATCCCCGCCACCATTTTATCGTCTCCCTACATTGCATAATTCACCATCACCATTCTATCACCCATGCATGTAATGACCTTGGCTTGTTTAGCTGATGATTTTGAACCCTCTCACTTTTGAATTCAATATATAATGCTTTAGAAGTAATAGACTATTTTTTCATAATGAATACTATGGAATAAAATCTACTGCTAGCAACAACTAAATGTTATGGAAATCAAACTATATTTTATTGTGATGGAATCAAACTATTATATAGAATGTTGAATATCTTAACAACCCATTTCATCAATGACAAGGTCATGGTATGTTGGCGAAATAATTAAAAAGAGCCATGAACAATTCCTCAACCACTAAAGAAAAAGAGATGCTAGTTTGATGAATTACATACCTCATTAAAACTAGAAGACAAAACACAAAAGAAACACAAAATAAGGTGCATTTAATAGAAATCTCTTCAAGTGGGCCTAACTTGATGAGGAGTAATAAACCCTTGTAAAATACTATATCTTAACTCAAAAAATTGGCGCTTTATTCATCAATGAATACTTAAAATTACAATCTCTTGTTTTTAACTTCTATATTACTAATTCTAATTATTTGGAATTCAAACTCTACTATAACTTAAGATACAAATGAGTACATTTATAGTGGATATTCAGTGGGTCCCTTCAAATTACTAGGGAATTTGAGGGCTTCACATAATATGTATTACCCCCAAAATTGTTGCAGAATGCAACTTTGGAAGATATTCTTATTGTACTTTTTATTGTATTATTGTTGTACCTCCTTTTGGAGATGTTATTCCTTCATTCAGAGATGTCATTGATGCACTTGGTCATGTAAAAGTCTTGAGGTAATACATTCATTGTAAGTTGGGTCAATAGTACCCACAAAATTATTTTATAAATGTTGTTTTTAGTCTCCCAAGGAAATTCGTACTTGGTTGAAGAGACAAGTTGGCCCTCTTGGTTTATTAGGTCACTCACTTGATGAGTACAAATAGAGGAGGCACACTTGTCATTTGGATACACTACTCACTCAAGTAAGTGTGAAAGAGAGAGGAACAAGAGGCTCGCTGGAGAAGATAGATCGCATATATTGTCTTTGAGGTTCTTACTATCTTGGTTGGAATTGTTCTTAGTGATGGAATCTATACTAAAGAAGTTGCTGTATTTTTTCCCTTGTGGTTTCCTAGGACAAATCTCTGTGTTATTTTTATGTTGTTGTGCTTGTCTTTCTTTCAATGATCCTATTGCATATGGTTATGATGTTATGATGGTAAATGATTAAAGATGTTGTATAACCATTAAAATTATAACATGGTATCAGAGATACCTTGAAATAATTATTTGTGAAGACATGACACTGCCACAACTGCACCCTGGAGATTAGGGCTTCATGCTTGAAACCCTAGAAAGAAAAATATAGCCATCAGAGAATTTTCGTTATAACTTGATTTTGGTGAAGTGATAGGAGTTTTAAATTGGACATGTTGAATATCAAATGTTTATGTACATTTTTTGCTAGTTTAATCCTCATATTCATTGTACTTCAGTAGATATGATCCCTCTAAACTAGGGTTCCAACCTCTTCCAGGATTCAGTTTTAAACAAGTCAAATAGGGATAAATGATATATCTTGGGATAGGAATATCCAAATCAAATTTATTAAGATGTTACATAAAAGGAATAAACTACAGTTTCTATGGTGTGAATTTCATAAACCTAAGTTGAAACAATGACACATGGAAGTCCATACAAGTTTGATATATTGAACTAGTCCTTGAACAGGTCACCTTGGGAAACTTAGCATAAGTTCCATTTGGTGACTCCAATATTTATATAACTTGGGGGGTTGGATAGAAGACATATTATAATACCTGAGGAAAAATTTTCAATCCTTGAGGAGCATAAATTTCAGAGATACATCATAATTAAGACTGGACAATTCAGCAAAAGAAATTAAATAATTTAGGGCATCAAATATTTTGCAGTTATGTACACAGATTTGGTAAAAGGATTATACTGCTCAACTCACCTTGAGGAGACAAATTTTTCTATATAATTAAATATGAAAGACGCCAATTTTGAAAATTCAGGTTTTCTCTGTCAAACCCTAGGTCCACCAGAAGCATATTTCCAAAAAGGCATTGAAGGAAGCATCCAATTGAAGCACTCCTATTGGTAAGTACTATTATCTCTATTTCCATTTGAGGTTCTCATTATATCAAGATGATAAATAGTAAAAATATTGAGGAAAATATTAAAGGATATGAAAAATTATGGGCATAGAAGTATAGAGTGTTTCTCATACTTGAAGAGCATTAATTAGAGAACTATGTCAAAGGAGAAGTTACAGATCCAAAGGGAGACAAGGACAAAGATAAGCATAAGAAAAACATGGTCAAATACAAGAGGACCATTGCAGACTCTATCAAGGACCATTTAATTCCATATGTATTATCCTTGAAGACTCCTAAGGATATGTTCGATACATTGACCAACTTGTACGAAGTAAATAATATCAACAAGAAGGTGACCTTGAGGACTCAACTCAAGGGTGTAAAATGCCGCAATGTCATAAAGCATTCAATCCTACTTCACAAGGGTCTCCTAGATCATGGAGAAACTATAAGCCATCAGAGACAATGTTGAGGAAGAACAAGTGGTGATGACCACCTTGAATGGCTGCCCAATATCATGGGAATCTTTCATTCAAGGAATTTGTGCCAAAAGGAGGGTCACGAATTTCAGTATACTATGGGAAGAATGCACAAAGGAAGAGGCCTGACTAGTTGCAATAGAATAAAATATAGGTGATGATGACAATCAAGCCCTAATATCTCATTCCAAGAGGGGAAATAACAAAAACTCTTACAATAAGAAAAGATTTCCGAAGAAGGACCTCTCACAGATCATATGTTTCACTTGTGATGAGAAGGGACATTTTGCAAAGATTTCCCAAAATGTAAATTACGTATAAAGAAAGGAAAGAAGAAGAGACACCATGCTCACATCACCGAAGATGATGAACCAACATATAAGAGAACAATGGAATATTCCTCAAGTGATGAGGAATATGTATTTTGATCAAAAGGATTCAAACCATCAAGATGGAAGAACCTATTATCCATATCATCATTGGATAAAGGGATGTAGTTATGGTGTAAAAGACTTGCTTAGCATTGACGTTCATGATAAAGACAGACACAAGCCCTAAGAATCAGATGATGGAGAAAATCACACTGTCATAGACTCCAATAATTCCTGCAAGGAGATGGAGATAAAGATGCAGTCTACCAAACAAATAAAGATAAGTGTTTAAATTTTCATTTCCTATATACCTAGTTTCTTAAATGATATTGTTCAATTGTGTACATATTTATGTTCCTAGATTTAGGAAATGTATTATGCATGTCAAAATGTTTTCATTCACGAAAAATATACTACTAATATGCATGTGATGGGTAAGTGGCCTATGGTGATGCACATCATTCCATTGCTATTTATCTAGACTGAAACCTCTTTGCTAACATGTTGGGAGTAGCGCACGCTCTTAATAATGTTCTAGTAGATATGCAAGGCATATATAAAGTTACCATATGTATAGGGGATATGGATGAATGTTATGTTGAAGCATTGGCTAAGATATTTGCATGAATGTGTGACATATATATTTATGCATAATATTTTTTCATTATTAATACGTTTTGAAAAAAATGAAATGTTTCTAATCATGCAACTGAATTTGAGTTGTAGGAAATATTGTATGCAGTCACCTACAAGAGAAGAATGATGGGACTCGTTCCGAAGAACAAGTAATGATGGTTGATCCATAACACTCAAAGTATATTTACTCATATGAAGCATGTGAAGAAGAACCTAAAGCTCCCAGAGTCATAGGCACAATTATAGAAGAAGGGAATTCTGAAGAACATGATGACCATGATATGACCGAGCCACAGAGACCTGTAGATCCACCGCAAGAAGTGAACACCTACAAGAGAAGAAAATCTTGGGAAAGAGAGATCGTCCAAGATGCAAAGAAGTATGGTGTTCCATACAATACTTCCATAGAAACGAAGAGGCATTCGATAGTTATGTGTCACTGTTGTATGACATCATTGATGCAGAGCATTCCAACTATGAGGAAGAATTCGAGAAGAAAGAGTGGAAGGATGCTATGATCAAAGAGTACTATTTTATCATGAAGAATGATGTATGAATGAGGTTCCAATACCTTAAGGAAATTTTTTAGTGTCTTCCAAATGGATCTACAAGATCAAGCATGCAGTAGATGGGACATCAAGAAATACAAAGAAAATTTCATGGTTTCTCACATAAAGAGGGAGTTGATGTGGAGAGAGTTTCACTCCATTGACCAGATACACTTCTTCAGTGAAGTAGAAGTGCATATTGAGAAACCTCCAAGACTCAAGAATCTCTATAGAAAAATACATGTGTGCAAAAGTATTTGTATAAGATCAAACGGCACCCATGGGATAGAACATGCAGTTACATGAGAGGCTTGAACATCACCTAGAGTGATGGAGATCTAAACCTTTTCTACAAGGTTGAAGAAGAAATCCTACATAGGATGAGAATATCATAGATGGGTGCAAGAGGAACTTGCAACAAAGTTAGAGATGGAGTATATTGGTATCTAGTGACGTTGAGATATGACACATATGGATACATAGAAGATGAATCAAAGAGGAGACTACAAGTCACTCCAGCATAGAATGTCCCGATGTAGAGAGTATAATATGAAGAGGGAGGATGCTGCTCCGCTTCAGTGGGAGTGACTACAGTATATCTCTGATTTCAATAATCTTGACATGATTCTTGGGACTAGAGGTGTGGTAGAATACATAATAGATTTTCTATAACCAAGGAAAATATGCAGTGGAGATCCTGACGAGATTCGAGATGATGGATTGCAAGGAGATCTATACACCATTGGAATAACACTTGAATTTCCTTTGTGATCCTACTTATGAGAGAGTTGATGCCATGGTCTACAAGAAGATGATTGGTTTGTTTATGTACTTAACAAACACAAGGCTATATATATTCTTTGTAGTGAACACCTTGAGCTAGTACATGGTGGATCCAATACATGTTCACATGGTTGCAGAAAAGAACGTGTCGAGGTACCTGAAGGGAAAAATCAAGTATGGACTGAGAGATGCGAGAGATCATAGGATCCTCCTTCAGGGATATGTATACTCTAATTGGGCTTGTAGTGCTACATATAGGAAGAACACTTCAGGGGGCTTCTTCAACTTTAGGTCTAGCATGATTTCTTGGTTCAACAAGAAGTATATAAATGTAGCACTGAGTACATCTGAGGCAGAATATATTTCAACTTATTCAATTTTTTTTGAGGTAGTGTGGCTTTGGAATATTCTTGCAATATTATTCGATGTGGAGTTAGAGATGACTTGTTGTGTTGTGACAACCAGAGTTGTGCCAGAATTTGTCCGAGAACATAGTATTCCATAATAAGTTGAAGCACATCGATATTTGGTATTTGGTGTAGAGAGGAGTAATGAAGCTTCAAAATATTGTGATGAAAAACCATATAGCCAATGTATTGACCAAGCCTCTGGTGAGCGTGAATTTTGAGTACTTCAAGGATAAGCTTGGATTTGTGTATATCAGTGCCCATCACAAGACGGAGTGATGAGTCCCAGTGGTCCTCACATCGAACATGAAAAAGGGATGTCTTTGTGGAGGATGGGAGATCTTCACATCCAACATGAAAAAGGGTTTGCATTGTGGAAGATGTATAAAGGTGAACTAGTATGAAAAAGGAGTGGTCACTGCACGAGTATTTTGTAAATGTGATCCTAGTATGAAAAATGACAGGTCACCGCACGAGTATGCACTTAGTATGAAAAAGGACTGGTCATTGCATAGGTACACCCATATGAAAAGGACTGGTCACTGTACAGGGATCCTGGCCATATCTTCGAGGGCATATCCCAACATGGTTGGTGGAACCACCGAGGGTGGATCTCTATATGACTAGTTGTATCACCAACGGTAGATCCCAACATGGTTGGCCATTAGAGGAAATTTCAATTTAAAATGGGCCTTCAAAAAATAATACAAATTCCATGTCATCATGCATTAGCCAATCAAAATGATTTAAAATTCAAAAAGGGAGCACCTCTTAAACAATTTTTTAATATAAATTTGGGGATAGGTATCATAAAAAAACTACTTTTTTGTTCATGTTTTTGACATATCTCCCTATGCTTTTACTCAAATTTTGATCGGGAGAGCTTGTTGGATGCAGAATTAAATTCCTCATCCAACGAGTATGCACTAGACATACTTTTGACGGGCCCCTCTACCCCAAAAATAAGAAATACATCATCATAATTTTTCAAGTATTTCTTGTTTTTGGGGTAGCGGGGCCTGTCAAAAGTATGCCGAGTGCATACTCATTGGATGAGGAATTTAATTCCGCATCCAACAAGATCTCCTGATCGAAATTTGAGTAAAAACACAAGGAGATATGTCAAAAATACGAACAAAAAAAGTAGTTTTTTCTTTTCTTCCTCCAAAATTAATAAATATTATTTTATTATTTTAACTGTTATTTTATTAATTTTCCTTAGGTGGTCCATTTTGAGTTGAAATTTCCTCTAATGGGCATGTACAAAAGGAAGACCCCAGTAAGGCTCGTTGTATATTCGAGAAGGAAGATCCTAGCAAGATCATTGTAGGGATAATAACCATTCTCTCGGAGAATGGAGGTGTATAGTTAGTTACCAAGAAGTGGTTTTTAGTCTAAGACTGAAGATCCTAGTGAGATTGGTCATATATTCAAGTAGGAAGATCCCAACGAACTCAGCTTTGGGCCGAGATCCATTCTCTAGTAGAATGGAGAACCTGGTCTAGGACCAGGAGGTTGATCAACATGATTTGGTTTGGGACTAAATCTCAGCTTGGGGTTGAGGACCATTCTTTGGGAGAATGGATGACTTGGTAGGGGAATAGGGTTTTAATCGACATGATTCAGTCTGGGATTGAAGCTAAGCATGGGTATGAGAGTCATTCTTTGAGAATGGAGGCACTTGGTTAGTTACCAATATTTTGACTTCAGTTAAACTTCAGCCTGGGGATAAAGAACCTTGTCTAAGACCATGATGGCGAAGTCCTATATAGGATCTAGTCCTACATCCAGCATGAAATAAGTTTGGATATGTAGAAATTTTGATGATGTATAGATTTAATAGATGTCACAAGACATTGGCCCAAGAACCAAGATTTAGTATCAGTGATGAGATCCAGTGGTGATATCCAGTGACGAGCTCTAGTGATGAGATCCAGTGATGATATCTAGTGATGAGATCTAGTGACAAGCTCCAATGATGATATTTAGTGATGAGATCCAATGATGAGATCCAATGATGATGTACAGAGTTGATATCAAACGATGATATCCAATATTGATTTGCGATGACTAGAAATGATGACCAGGGATGATGGCTGTGACATAATAAAACCTTCCTTGTTAAGAGGGATTGTTAAAGAATGTAACTTTAGAAGGTATTCTTATTGTACTTTTATTGTATTATTGTTGTACCTGCTTTTGGAGATGTTATTCCTCCATTTGGAGATGTCATTGATGTACTTGGTCATGTAAAATCCTTGAGGTAAAAACTTTGTTCTAAGTCAAGTCAATAGTACCCACAAAAGTATTTTATAAATGTTTTTTTGAGTCTCCCAAGGAAAGTCTAGCCTGGTTGAAGAGACAAGCTAGTCCTGTTGGGTTATTAGGTCACTCACTTGATGAGTATAAATAAAGGAGGCACTCCTCTCATTTAGATACACTACTCACTCAAGCAAGTGTTCACGAGAGAGAAAGAAGAGGCTCATTGGAGAAGAGAGATAGTTGTTATTGTCTTTGGGGTTATTACTATCTTGGTTGGCATCGTTATTGGTGACAAAATATATACTAGAGAATTTGTTGGGTTTTCTCCCTTATGGTTTCCTAGGATAACTATTTGTGTTCTTTTTGTGTTGGTATTCTTGTGTTTCTTTCAGTGATCCTATTGAATATGGTTATGATGTTTCGATGCTAAATTTTTAAATATCTTGTATAACCATTAAAATTATAACAAAAATAATTTCACAATATTACTAATTTTCATGCATAGAAAAACCTTAATACTTTCTCTTATCTCTATATGTTCAACAAATCCTATGCCTCTATGATCATTATGATTTTGGAACCCTAACCATCCATTCGATGGATAACTAGCATGTGTGTTTAACTTTCCACATCCCCTTCCAATATTATCCTCTGTCTCAATGTTGGGGGTCTCAACCTCAAATGAAAAAGATAACCTTACCTTCCCTGTATGTAATCCCCACAAATCTACCCACCCTCCAATATCACCTTTCCTAGACCCTATATTGGTTTCCCTCTCCCTCCTATTTCAATCCACTTAAAAGTTCCTTAAAGACTAAGTAGAACAAAATATAAAGTCCTTTCTTCAGTACATGTGCCTAATTTCTTCCCCTCATCCACATTTGTTGGGTTTTTCATTTCCACCCTCTCCACCCTAATGATCTTTAGAGTGACTCCATACTTCATTTATTAGTTCAAACGATATTGAAAGGACTTATTTTTTAAACATGAAAACACTTTCTAGGTCAATACTTTGTAAAGTAATGGGGAAAGGGGTGGGAAGGTCAATTGATATTGCAAAAGGGCATTCTCTATATATGTAATTATACTTTATCATTATATGTGATTCCTCGAACTAGGGATATACTAATTTGGTAGGTTGTATAGGAATATATGCCAGGGTAAATGATACTTCTTCATCAACTAAGTGGATGGTCTATTTTAGTGTGTTGACAAGGTCAAATATTTTCATGATCGACCATTTTGATGAGATATTGTGAGTTGCAGGTTCATATACACTTTTTTTAGTGCCAAAGAATTTCTTAGAGTGTGAATTCAAAAGTCTATTGTTATTTTTGTTATCCTATAGTATTGGTTCAAACCTATGTATTGTAGTCTTTTGGTTAAAAAATTCCACCTATATCCTAGGTATTTCACTATCTTGATGATTGCATAAAGGCAATGAAATATAAGGGGTTTTGTATCCCACCAATTGTCTTTGATATATAGTGTGGACAAGTGTTGGTGAACAAACATTTCAATGTTGACCAAATAGTCAGGTGATCAATTTTTCTACAGTAATGCTTCATAACAATCGAAAACATTATTTATAATCCATTAATATATTAATGAATAAAACCCATTCATCAATATAGAAGAAATCTTAGATATTATCAACACAAAACTCATAAACTATTACCAAAGTAGCCACTGCAAAAAAAATAATGGGAAAACTATTTGATGGCTACAAACTAGTCATTGAAATATATATTGAGGTAAAAATTCATATTTTCCAAGGTATTTGGAGATATAAATCTCCATAAAACATGACCAAAATCTCATCAACAATAATGAGGAATCAATATGTTGTATTTATCCTAGGCTTTAGGTCTTGATTTTTCCCTATGACTTTCCACCACAACCTTTTCAAATCTTTGTTTTAATCTTGAATTAGTTCATTCATAGCATTCAATTCATCAACCTTTATTTCTTCATAACGTTTCGCATAGATGTCTTCCTACAACTGTTATTTTGTTCAAGGATTCACATCTGTAACACCAAATGATCCATATTCACTTGGCCTACCATTGACATGTTTCATTAAGACAAATTATTGTTTTTTTCATTTCTTATTTTCTTTCTATTTATTTCTTTGTGTGCTTTGTGTAGGCTTATTTTGACCATATGTCAATTCAAAATATTTTGAAAAACAAGGAACTCGTTGTTGATGTATATGTAACTTCGGAATGTATTCTTCTATGTATTTCATATATTGTAACCCGATGTTTATTCCGGGATGTTTCTATTATGCATTTGAGTC
>LPNX010538462.1:480307-535221 GCA_001517045.1 Pseudotsuga menziesii
ACTCGTTGCATAATATTATTCAATAATATACATAAAGAGCACAATGTTTACTTAGGAAAACAAACCTTGGGAAAGGCAACAATATAGAAGGTGCTTGAATCTTCTTCTTTTTTATTTCTCAATTAAAGTGATTTACAAAGGGGATATTTTAAAGAGAATTTACCCTTGTGTTAACACCTCTACATATAAAGAGTGATTACCTCTTAGGCGATGCGACATTCTTTCTTCCAACCATATCTACAACAACCAGTTAAAAAAGACCTCTCCAACCTCTTCTCTCTCTAAGTATAATGATACACATTAGTGGTCACTCAATGGGAAACTTCTCCTTCCTATTATACTTTTTTTGATGGTTACTACTTTACAACTCTTCTTCTTTTTTTTCATTAACTAGTGCTTCTCTACAAGTATACATACATTCCTTGTGCTAAGAATTTTCAAAGGATTTCAATCATTGGACTTAGTGCTGCACCCTTGTCATTACAATCTTCATTTAGAATTTGTTATTGTCATAGTCAACCAATCAAATTCTAGTATTTCAAAATCAATTGAATTTGGATAAATTGATTTGTCTCTTGGTTAGCAAATCAATTCCATAGAGTATAGCCCTTAATTTTTCAAGTTAATTCTGTCAGAAAATTGACTCCCATCATTTTCATGGCCCTTTTACCACTCAACAATTAAAATGAGTTTTAAACTGGGTTGATCTCTCCTCTATGGTTTTAACCCCTATCAATCTAGGAAAATGATTCCTTTG
The DNA here is from genome assembly GCA_001517045.1 of Pseudotsuga menziesii. Taxonomy (NCBI): domain Eukaryota; kingdom Viridiplantae; phylum Streptophyta; class Pinopsida; order Pinales; family Pinaceae; genus Pseudotsuga; species Pseudotsuga menziesii. The sequence continues at coordinate 481,065 of LPNX010538462.1, forward strand.
TTTCCCAATGTAACTTTTCAATTTCTAGTTAATTATCCTTCAATGATTACAACAAGTGAGGGTTTCCACTTTAAACAGAGTTGATTTGTATCATGGGAATACCAACCTCTTCCCAATGGGAATCAAATTCTTCATGTCCAAGAATTACTTCACTTGATAGATTGACTTCTTGGTCAACACCAACAATAGAGTTTATTACACTTTAATAAGTTGACCTCATCTCAATGCTATGGCATTTTCTTTTTCACAATCTACAACTTAGTGAATTTCATTCAAGTACTTTAACTTTCTCTTGAAGATGATTCTTGCCTCCAACAAATTGGTTCTTCATTGATATGTGAGTTTCTCTTTAGAATTTATATTCCATCGATTACCTGTGTTCTTTTCTTTTTGTAATGGTGTCAACCCAACATGCATGATTACTTATGTTATTCTTTTCTTATTGTAATGGTGTCAACTCAACATGCATAACATACCTCCTTATAGTGTTTGTTCCCTCAATGGGGTATCCCCCTATGGTTGGCTTCTTATGGTTCCAATAATCCCCGCTACTTTCCTTCCAAGATTGTGTTTCATCCTCAAGTGACCTCTATCTACATTTCTTGTTACATCTTAGCAGTTTGATTCACTCATAATTACATTGTTCAGTGTGGGTCATGAATATTATCTTTAAGAGATGTGTTGGATGTATTTGGTTAAAGCGAGCTCCAATGGAATTTATGATTAAAATACTTAATAAATCATTGTTAATAAAAAATCAATAATATCTTACTCGTACCATTTTAACCTAACCAATTAGCTTATTCTATACTTAATCATATAAGACCACCTCTTTATTAAAATACTAATGAAATTCTAACATAAGCTTTAGAGAAACTTTCACAAATCTACTTAGATTCCAAAGAACTTGTAAAAAATCATCTTATATCCTTAATCCATTTCACATCAAACATTACATGAATTATCCTTAAATCCATTTCACATCAAACATTACATAACTTTTCAATACAATTGTGCATGGAATCTACATGATAAAATCATATTTCATGATTCAAATTAATAAATTATCCTAACAACAATAGAGGTAGATGAGTATATTAAAAGGGAGATCATAGAATTTTTAATTTTGTCAAAAAAATATTTACATTTTAAAAACAAATATCAAAATTACTTACAAATTTGATTGAATTAAAAAATCAATTTATCTTTATTAATAAAAAATGACAAATTTTTTTAATAAATAATTAATTAAATATAAACAACCAACCAATTATTAATCTTAAAATAAAAGTCCAAAATAAGTTTAAAGTAAAAAACGTTATCATCCATAATACACTCTTTTTTAGGTTTCATAGTATTAAAATTCCAATATAACTTTATTAATATTATTTAAAGCTAATACACTCTTCTTTAGGTTTCAAAGGATTAGAGTTCCAATATAACTTTATTAATATTATTTAAATCTAATACACAATTTTCTTTTTAAATTTATGACTTTATTAATCTTATTTAAAGCAAATACACTCTTCTTTAGGTTTCAAAGGATTAGAGTTCCAATATAACTTTATTAATATTACTTATCGCTTTGATGTTATTTCTATTTCCTTTTTGTTCATGTGCTTTGAAGACAAAGCATTACTATAGGGCAGGCCATTTGATATGGGGAAACCGATTGGATGGTTACTTAATAAACCCATCAAGAATTTTCTTTTTTAATATTTCAAATTTATTATATAATTATTTATATTCTTTATATTGATGTTTTTTTTAATAATTATATTAACATCCTAGTATTAAGAGTTAAGCTCACACTATTATTTAGGTAATGAATTACATTTAATTATAATTATCAAACAAAAATTTGTTTAAAACATTTACTATGTGTAACACTTCTATCTAGAAATATAAATAGAGATTGTATTTTAAATTTTAAAAGAACAACTATGGATTTGGTAAAGATTTTAAATTTTAAAAGGACAACTATGGATTTGGCAAAGATGTCTATTTGAATTGGATTGTCTTTTTATATCTTCCATATCCAAACACATAATCATGTAAAACATTATGTCATAAATCTCCCCTCCCCTAAAAAAATTGCATTCTATTAATGGAAACAAAACACATTGTTCAAAGGCATGTTCGCCTTACATAAAATAACCCATAGGATTACATGTACATAAGCATAGAAAATATGCTAAAAAAACATATAATAGCTAAAAAAATACATATTAAACAACCCTATTAGAGAGCAACCAATGTATGCTTTGTATACTAAAACAAAAACTGCTCAAAAGAGAAATAAAAAGAGAAAGTGACCATTAGTAAGCCATCCGCAAATGAGCTAAACTGAATTTCAACCATCTTTCCTTATGCGATGAACAACTCCATACATCGTCATTCTTTGGCCTCTGTTTAGTTTGTATCCATACCCAAACCAATGTCTTCAAATTCGCCCATCAGAGAGTTACTCATGGCCATCTCCACCTCGTCTGGGGAAAACGAACTCCGAAACAGATGCTTGGTTGAACATCATTGTAAGAGCCACACATTGTAAAGAGGTATTGTGTTTCCGACTATAGGAAACAAGAACCACCACATATAAAGCCATAGGTAGCTTGGGAGCACCACCACCGCCATCAGCAAAAAACACCGCTTGCAAGAGAGCACCTTGATCACCAACAGATAAAACTACCAATGAAAGACGCCTCCATTGCCGCTCTACATAATCACCACTACGCCATAAGTCCAAAACCCCATCACGGTAGTCACCACCACAGTTGAACCAATTGAGACTCAATCTCCATAGGAAACCACCCCATTAAAACTCTCTCACTCCACCCAAACAAAAGCCACTCAATAAACCTCTCTTTTAGTAAATACTTCCATTAAAAAAAATGCTTAAAAAAATTGCAATAAAATAGTATTTAAATAAATATAACCAAAAGAAAGTTATTTTTATCTTTTCTATTTTCTACCCTTTTTCGTATGGTGTATGAAGGAAAGGAAAAAACGGTTTGAGTTGGTATTGTGGAGTTATGAACTCAGGCACTCTGGAAAAACAACACTACTAGCTTTATCGAAAATATGGGAAAACTTTAATAAAGCCTTAGTTGTTATCTCACAGCCCACGCTATTTTTATTTATCCTTTTTCCTCCATATCAATTAGTTCTTAGAAACTCCTAGCTAAGATTACTAGCCAAAATTATAAGGATATGATATAAAGATTAAACCATTCAAAGTTTTATGAGGTCATCTAGTTGGTGGGCAATCAATTGGAACCTAAATAGTAAAAACGTTTTTACTTTTTTCAAATTTCTTATGATATCGTTATAAAATTCCTAATTTTTTACCTTCTTCGGAAGACTAAGAATCCTTCTCATCCACTATTAAGAAAATTTTTGAAAAATCAATTTTATACATGTCAATAATATTGAACTAAATAATATAAAAAATATTGAAAACATTTTTAAATATTTCTGAAAAAAAATCCCAACTGACGCATTGCTCATTCACTGCTAATATTCCTAAAATCCCCAACTAGCGCATTGCTTATACTCCTTTGCTAATATTCCTTTCGACTCATTGCTTATACTCCTCCGCTCTTACTTCTATTCTTTGAGATCCATAACCGTCTGTACCATTTTCCTTCTCAATCTAATCTCCTTTATCATTTTCCTTTTCAACATGGGGAATTAAATAAATGGAAAATGCAATTACTGTATAGATACTATGAATTTGTAAAAAATAGACTCATATTGGAAAATGATTTAATTATTTTTTAGAGGTAATGATATGAAATAGAATGACATATGAAATGTACTTAAAAAATAGACTCAGATAAGAAAATGATCTAATCATTCTTAGAAGTAATGATATGAAATAGAATGATATATGAACTGTTTTGAAGCCAGCAATATGGTTTAAAAGTTAATAGAAGTTTTAGATTATAATCATTTTTCCAAGAAAAGAATTAAGTAATTAAATTAAATTCTGTTTAGAATTAGTATAATATATTAATTAAATATATTTAAATTTCTTTTTAATTAAAAATAAATAAAATATAACCTTAATTGTCTGTATTAATAAAATATAATAACCACCTATGTTAGTCCATCCTAAACCTTTCGTACTTCTCGTATAGGCTGTAATTAACAACATTGGGAAGGGCTTGACTTTTACGACTCATTTATGTAACATAGATTATATGAATCGAAGCCAATTTATTGGATCTTACCATGGAGGTAGTTTAGTTTTATTTTAGCAGATTTATTATAATGTTAAAAGCACAAAATAATAAAGTATAATTTGGTTTTGGGGTTTATTATCTGAATTTATGACTTAACAATTACATTCATAGAATATCAAACAATAATCTTTATTCCATTTGATATTTAATTTTTATAAAGTTTTTTAATATTTAATTTTTATTACATTTATTAATATTTACTTTTAATATGATATATACCACAACCTTTTTTACAGTTAAGGATTTTAAATTTTTAAGTATTGAAATATTTTTTAATCTCTAAATAATGGTTTAAAATAATTTTAAGTAGTTTTACAATCTAATCATGTAGATATGTATTTAGATATTATTTTAGATTTTAGATTTATTTGAGTAAATCAATAATATTAACCTAAATGTAACAAGTATAGATTTATTTCATACGTATGCCACGCTACACATTCAACCGGCACCACGTCTAAGCGGTCAATTTGAACCACGGCTCCATGTCCGTTCTTCAACCGGTGAAGGAGGATCCAGATGTCCTCACCCCAGACGGAAAAGTCTATCCCTGTAATTGATCGCAATGCCATACATTCCAGCGTTGGGCTTGGTCCTTCCTATCTAAATACTAGGTAAAGCAAACGCAGCCGCTACGCAAGGCATTCCAGTAAAGCGATACAGACTATCTTTCGAGTTACGTCAGTTTAAATCCTTCTCTCGATAGTACGTGAGCTTTTCTATGATCCACAAACTCCTAACAAAACCAAGTGAGGAGAGGAGCTAGAGGAAGGTGCCCCTACTCGTCCATTACCGTTGGTGGAGTAGATTTATTTCATAGTAGTGTTATTTTGTTATATTTAAATGTATTTTGATTAAAATTTAAATAAAATTCAATTAAAAAGTGATTAAAAAATGTAACAATCTAATTTTCAATAAACCTTAAAATATTGAGATTCAATCTTAAATTTATTATTATTTGAAATTCAACGATGATGAAGAACAATAAAACCTTAAAATACAATACAAAATTTGAGATTCAATCTTAAATTTATTATTATTTGAAACAATATTGAATGATGATGAAGAACATTAAGCACAAGGTCGAACAGACAACGAATAAAAGAACAATTGCAATGACAGGCGTACCAGTTCTCGCAGCTGCTCTCCGGTTCTGCTATGCCTGCTGTAACAAATTCATCTGCTTCAATCTTCAACAAATCCGTGTGAAGCCAAATATTAACTCGACCTAGTATTAAATGACACAGAATAACAATAGCGATCGCTATTTTTCACTGATTTCTTGGCCTCTCTTCACCGTGGGAATCTTCTTGGTTCCACCACTATCCCGATTCCCACGCCCACGCCCACGCCCACGCCATTTCTAATGTGATTATGAAAGACTACTTAACACATGCCGCGTAGAAAGACTTCTTGGTTCTTGGTTGTTGAATGTGTTTGTTGGAAGTGTGTAGATGAGCGCATGCTTATTATAACTTTATGCATTATGCAACTGTACTTTCATTTGAATAGGTAAAATTTAATGTTAGTAAATATTTTGTGAAATTTCAAAAGTAAAAATGTGTAAATAGAATTCGTACTATGTCGACTATCCACCCAATTTTGAGCAAGAATCACGGTAGAATCTTGGTATTACGATGCACGTAAAAAAAATGCGATGCGATTGATGCAGAAATAACCAGCTTCATTCATGCACCCACGGGATTCTTCCACCTCTGTCTGACAGAAGCCTAAAATCTAACCCTGTACTCGGTCTGAAATGGACGCGAGACGACAATGCGTCGAGACGACAATGAAAATTCAAACTCAGAAAAGGACCATAAATATCCTTTCACACTTTCCGCTGGAAAACAATTACAATTTCACTTCGTCGACAAAGACAATACGGCAGAATTCAGCCACTTGTGATTTGAATTTTTCCATGGCCATTCACTACCATCAATAGGGTATCGGAAGGAACAAGTTTTTCACAAAATATTTGCAAGAACTGGTTCCATCAATCCAGCCACCATCAAATTTAATTCCTCCGAAAAATGTGAATCACAAATTTCAAAGTGAAGAAAAGCAAAACTGTAAATCAGCCATCTAGCCATCAACTAACTTAGGACTATCTACCGACTAATAGAAAGCACAAAGCACAGGTCCCGAATAAAACCAAATGTAACACCAGTTTTAATATTCTGAACACATAAATACCAATAGAAATCCAGATGCTATGGAACGGTAACTGAGTGATGTATAATGTAAGATCCAAGATCAAGATCTAATTTGAGATGGATTTATTTTTATTTTTATTTTTATTTAGTCAAATTGATTTTGTTAATTTATTTGTTTTGCTTTAAATTTTTAAGTTTACATAAGTTTGTTTTTATTTGAGATGTGGAGTGGATCACTGTTTATGTTTTTTTATCTACAGAATATAAAAGAATGTGAGATAAAATGTAATGTCCCGGTTTTGACCCCGTTACATTAGATGTATATGATGTATAAATTGTAAATGATCAGGGTGTGGAACTAAAGGCCAAGGCCCCACCATTGATCGGTTATGTTATGTTTTGGATTTGAATTGTCACCGATGGTATATCGGGGCATGCGGCATATATTATGACGGTCATCATGTAAATATGCATCTATAATTAAAAATGAACCCGACCAGCTACGATCGCGGCAACTAAAATGAGAAAGGGGCATGATTTTCACAAGGATAGGGGTGGGGGAAATTGTCAACCTTGGCCAATGAGAGAAAAACCCATATGTCTTCTTCCTTTGTTTTATTCCAACCACTTTCATTAAGAAAGACTGCTGGTGGTTGAGGCAGTTATGGTCTTGAAAGTGGGGTGGCAGGACTGTCAGTCCTCACCCACACGCACACTCTACCCACGATTTTGTTGTTCATCCTCTCACGCGGATCTTCTTCTCTCCACGACTGTGCTGAAGGCTCACGCACTTCCAATTTTTGCGTCCTTCCTGTTGTTTGTTCATCCACGGACAAAAACGGAGCTGTTTTTCCTCACGCAGGACCTCCATTGTCTGTTCATTCCTCACAGGGTCAGATTGTTTTCCACGCACAGGATTTTCCTGGTTTTTATCCACGTATTTTTCCTCTGCGGATCTATGGATGGTTTGGCTATGTTCTTCCCTCGCGAACTGATTCGTGGGTCCTGCGTTGTCGTTTTCATTCACGCCCAGGCTGGGGAACTATAATCTCTTTCCCAGCATGGTCTATGTATGTTTTCCCGACGACTTCATTGCCCAAGGACGGGTTGAGTTTTTCCCACGTTGTGAGCCGCGTCCACTAATGCATTTCGGGGGCTGTTAATTTCCCCAGGCCATGAGCTGTGTTTGTTGTTACGTTTGGGGAATGCTGTAGATGGTTTGAAGTCGTTTTCCCTGGTTTAAGCTGTGATAGCTAAATTGATTGCCTGAGTGCAATGGTTGGTCTTCGGACTGTATTGGGAGCAGGGATGGGGGCTTAGTTTTGCTTGATAAACCCGGTGGCTGGAAACCACACAAATAGAGCTAGAGGGCTGGCCTTCTTCTCCATCACCCCTGAATAGCAGTGGAAGGGAATGCAGGGCCTGAGGGACTGTGTAGCAGAGAAGGGACTTATTCCTTGTGTTGGGTGTGTTTGGGTGTCTTAGAGGTCAGGCTAGTTCTGGTGTAGGTGTTCTTGGCTCTGTAATGGGCTCACCAGCTTAGCAATTTTCCTTCTCCGGCTCCCTAATGGCCTGATAAACCCAACTCTGTTGGCTTGCCTGTGTGTTTTGTGTATCCTTGGCTATGTGTAAGCCTGCTAGTTCCCTTATTCCTTGGAGAATCATGCCCAGCTCGGGGGTGGCAACGCTACTGAGAGACTAAGGAGCACGCTCGCCTATGGTTGGGTGGAACGTTGCAGCGACGTAGCTGGTTGCGGAAGGAGTTTTCATAAGATAAGTGATCTTGCCTATTTTACTTCTGCAACCTTACTTTCTGTTAATTGTTATAAGATGAACATGCTTGTATGAATGAATGTTTCTTCCACTGTGTATGATAAACAATGGCATATATGCATTTTCTACTTCAATGCATTTTATTTCATCATATCAGCATGTTATTTTATGAATTCATATGTTCATGGGGCACTTAGCCCGCTGTGCTTAAAGTTTGGGTTGCGTCCTCTACGCTGGTCGGAGGCATGGGGACGTGACATAAAAAGAAAAATAATATAAAATATAACTCATAGTTAATAAATGGATAACAAGAAGAATGTCCCCAATAACATGTAGCTAGGCATGGATAACTCACACGTGAACCCCTTTAACTAAAAGAATGAACCCCTTTAACTAAAAGAATGGGCAGGGAAAAATAAAATTCCAAATTTTGAGCTCTGCTGAGATTCCACTCCTGCGGCTAGGGCATCTTCATTTGGGGGCTCTAAATTATGTGCATACATGCTCCCCTCTCTATTTTTTTAGATTTTTTTTATTTTTATTTTTTTAGTTTCACTTGTTAAACCTTCCTTAAAATTTATGGGCATTATAAGGTGAAGCCTTTCCTAAAATTTTGGACATTATGAGGTGAAACTTTGGGTGAAAGAACCCTATGTAAAAGGTGAAGCTTTGAGGTGAAAACCCTAAGTGAAGCTCTCCAGTCAAAACCTTCCGTAAAATTTATGGGGAACTCCACTAGTGTTGATATGTCATGTCCACATTCCAATAAAATTTCTGGGGAACTCCAATACTGTTGATATGTCATGTCCACATTCCAATAGGTCTACTAGTTCACAATGTTTCACCCACCTTCTAGTTCTCTAGGTTGGGGGAGGAGGCATTAAATATTGCAATAAGGGAGCTATGGGACCCAAGAGAACTTTAGTTTATCATTTACACATTAATTTGGGTCATACAAATAATAAATATGGACAAAATAAAGTGGCATTGCTTCATAAGGACATTTGGAGGTCTATGGGGGCCTTGTATGGCTAGATTCTTCCTTACACATTTCATGACTTAACCCAAAATTCAAAATTATGAGTGATGAAATGTTCTTGGAAGGTGAAGAGTCATCAAATGACATATCATGAGCCCAAGGATTCAAATCGGCGAGGAGGAGTTATTAATTTCTCACAGTAATCTAGGGACCAAGACATAGTCTCATAAGAGATTAATAAAAATAAGGCATGAAAATGGTGTAATAGTGCTACAAAATGAGTAGCCGCTCTGTATAATCAATAAAGAATAAGTAATACAATACAATGATCATGCTGCAAGCATGAATGACAAAGCAATTCGAATTCCCAAGGAGGTCATTCGAATTGAATGAGTGAGTCTAGCTTAACTGAATGTAAGCCACAATTAACACTCAAGTTAACCACTAATCAAAACCCTAATTGACTCAACTGATCCCTAACTGAAGTCGGAGTGCAATAAATGACCGAGTCTAACTGAAAGTAGCTCAGACACATGTCACTGCAAGCCAACCAACAAGTGGTAGCACATCAATGACTCCAATGAACCTCGATGAGGTTAACTGAAGTGTAACTGACCATCAGAAGTGGTTGGAGGTGCCCCTGTTGACTCCAGTTCATTAAATAATCAATAAATAATCAATTTAATGAAGGAAGGCACCTTCACTGCTCTGTTTAACTGATTGTAACCATCAGTTAGCAATATGGGGCATTAATGACACTTAGATCACCCCCGGAGTGCTCCAGTTAGCCTCCCCGAATGTAGGAGAAGGATAAGTTAGCCTCCTTGACTAAAGGTAGGCGTGGGTGTTGTTACGGAGAGAAATTTTTATGGCTTGGGGTACCATAATAGACAACTTGACTCCAGAAATCAATCATTTCCAATATGTAATAGAAATCAAATATCTAACACTAAAGGATCAGACCTCATACCTTATTCCGGACGGTTAAAGTAGATCCTCGTTGAGCTTCTTGAATTGATGAATGACTTCCTCAACAACAGGTAAACAAGACAAGCATACTATATATAACGGTATTAGATCTATTCTAGCATATATAATCAACAATGTATAAGCATTTGAAATCATCCATGGATAAAATATTCATTCAAACATACATTATTGGATAGGAAAAAATATTTCTATTAATATAAAATTAGAGATTACAATGGATACAATCTCTGTCGGCACGTCTGCGAATCAGAGAAACTGAATCCCCCACTTGGGCCTCCACCACATCAATCCTCCATCTCTTGATAGCAAGCTCACAAGCAAAATGCAAGCTTTGGAAGAACATAAAAGTGCTCCAAGGGACAAAGGGATGCAGACTCAAGCACAAGTTCCAGCAACAATGGGCTATAGTTTATTTGCTCTCAACTCTCTTATGCCTTCAATGCATCCAAATATTTCCTTATATAGCTTTTCAAAGGGGTAATGAAAGGTCGAATCCGAGCGATCTCAAGGCATATGGAAGGCTAGGAGTCAAGTGAGTTACATCCATGTCAAGGAAAACTCCAAAAGGATTTGGATTTTGTACACATCCCGATGTACACGGTTTTAGGGGTCAAACCTGCGTATATACGCGATTAGGGGTTTAAAATTCGCGTGTATCAATTTTCACATGTTTATAGGGATGGTCTAGGAAACATCAAAGGACAAAAAATGGTCCAAGGGGTCTAAGGAGTCTGCAGCGGGACAGGGGAAGGCCATACAAGTGTGATTCACCTGGTGTGGTAAAATCAGCTATAACAGATGCCCCCTAATGTGTGAGGTCAGAGGTGTCATACGATGGCCGAAATACATTATAAGTCCATCCCAGAAGTGGAGTGATGAAGAATCCCTAATGGAAGACCAGCCACACAATCAACATAGTACAATGATACAACTCTGCACATAACTACAAATATATATAGCAGTCCCGGATACATAAGAGTACAATGGCCATGAATAGGCATGATACAAAATATCACATAAGTGGTCATCGCCACGTACAATATGCATAGATCTGAATCTCCATGATGAAGATATACAAAGGATCATGATCTCCATAATGGTTGAAGATATACAATGGATCAAGATCTCTATAATAGCTGAAAATGTCTGACATATACTGGAATCAAGTCACAAGAGCTGAAATCTCATGAACACTGGCACAATCAAGGAGGTAGCATATAAGAGATGCCACCAATCTGGAAGGTCTTCTACACAAATCGCTACGAGTACATGTCCTACTATGTGAATGGAGGTGTTGAGGTCGAACATAGTAGTCCATCGTCTGACTACCGGTCATTGATGTATACCGTTAACAGACGCGGGATCACCCACCGATAATGAAAATGGGAATCAAGGTACTAGAGTGCAAACTAACAAGTGTGAATAAATGTGTTGAGGTCGAACACTTGAGAGGATCCATCGATCAGGGGACATTGATGTATTCCCAAAAACTGTCGATGGCAAGAGAACCTGCCACTAATGACTGCAAGTCTCAAGGCACTCATAAATGACTCTAGATTCCAATCCCAGAATAAATGATCTGAAGTCGATGGGATGAAATCCGCTGGAAGGAGGGAATTAAGGCATCCCCCATCATCCAACACGAAGTACTCAACAAAGCTGTATAATGTGAAAGGACTCGATCATAAGGTGCACGAACCAGTAACTGTACCAGGAATGGCCGACATGCAAAGTCAAGATAACTGAGGAATGGCCGACTCAGGTTTCAACTTCCTTCGAACAAGAGCATAACGACGAATGGTAATTGAATAAAGGTAGCATAGACTCGATATATAAAACTGGGACATCTCTGCGACACAGGAGGTATCGACAGAGGCTCCATGGGGACTGGAAGCTTAACTAGTTGGTGGAGATAAACTCAAATAAAATGAGTACAGCTCCTAAAGTCAAACTATAAACCCAACCAATGGATGTGATATACAGTGCTCTGTTCGAAGGCAACACAACTCGACAGCTGCCAAAGATGACATCTTTCCTTGTCTGGATTTTTGGTTTTTTGATTTTTTTGGAATTTTTCAAATATTTAAAAAGCTTGAAAAATAATAAAACTGCTTTATAGTTACAAACTAGGAGGAGACGAATGTCATATGAGAAAACAAACTAGTTCCAAGCAGGGGAACATACCTATGCTCAATGCAATGATACATGTGTAGGATAGCGACACTCGAGGGAAAGTCCCCTCCCAGTAAAAATAGGGAATCAAGCTGCAAAGGATATATAAAATGGCTCTGCATGGCTAGACATGAGATAAGCTCAGACTATATGGATGAAACTCAATGTCAGAGAAGCTGATGTAAGGCTCAATAAGGCAGGCAAAGCTCATGATAATGCAATTACAACTTGACATAAGGGAGTCCTGAGGGGAGTAGGCCAGTAAAAGATCAAGAGGAGTATGAAGCTCTTGCGAAATGTCATGGCAATACTATACAACGGACTCCCAGACCCTAAGGGAAAAAATGTCAGCATGGGCACCAAATGCAAATAAGGTGCTAACTAGGGTACCCATGTAAGGTCAAGCTCTACCACTCATATCATGCCACTTCTAATACAGCAAGAAGGTTCCGTGACATAATCGAGTGGGTTCGTACCTAAGGCTATAATGAAACGGTCACAAGGTCATGCAAAATGCAAACAGTGATGAAACCTAACCTATATGCCAGTTTAGACATGATACCTGAAATCGGCATGAACGGGTCAATCCAACGGCTAAAACAACACTCAAAAAGGTCTCCTACATCATAAATTAGTCCAAAAACGGTCCAAAAGGATTAGAAACGGTCCAAACTATAGGAAAGGGGGTAAAAATTTTCAAAAATTTGAAAATTTTCTATAAATAGTAAAAAATTCAAAACATTATAAAACATTTGAAATTTTTACCCATTTGAGCTTAGAACTTCAATAGTGAATTCCAGGAGATCCAGCCAGCAGACTCCACTACCATTTTTTCCAGGTACTTACCCATGCTCTACTCTTTCATTTTGATGAAAATTTTGTCAAATTCCATGGTGTATTTAGAATTCTAGGGCAGTCTAAGATACGCGCCATGATCGACGCGGAAATCGAGGGTTTTTTCGCATATAGGGCTTGGTATACGCGAAAAATGCCCTCAAAGTCGCGTACATACGTGACTGTTTAGCAAATAGTCGCGTATGGGGCTGCACTCAATGTTTTTTAAGTATTCAAATTTTATGTGTAGGATGGCCCTAGAATGGAGAGAGAGTGAACATGGTGATGTAGAAGAGGCAATAAGGGTAGATCTAATGGCTCAACAAGCGTTACATGCATGTGGGATTTACAAATTTTGGTGTCTTGGTGACTACTGGGGTCCAGAATTAGAGTCGTTCCAGATAGACGGGATGTCCCTCACCATAGAAGTGGAGGACATATACTTTATTACTGGACTTTCCCAACGGGGGGAAGTGGTGAACCTACATTCTCACGGGCCCGAAGGTGGCCTGACTATAGATGAGTACATTGCGGTGTACTGCTATCAGGACATGGAGAAGGTGGGGAGTCAGATCCCAACTAACTCCATATAAGTGCTGGGCCTAAAGGCCATTCTACTGACACTGGGCAGGATAGCAAGCTTAGCTTCACTCCACCATGCCTCGTGGCCTCTGATGTTCTATGCAATGGAGTGCATGAGACCCATGGTATATGATTGGAGCACTGTGCTACTAGGCAACATGAAGCACTAGCTCAGTGAGTGAAAGATGGGCAGAGTGTGAAACTTTGGTTTCAACAGCATACTGAGCACATTTTTCTTTGAGCGTGTTCCAGGATTGAGCCCTGGAGTTGACGTTCCTCTACACGGGGTTCAATATTTGGCCCAACGACATTGGGTAGATGCGATGCGCACACTGGGTGGAGGTAGGGTGTCCAACCCCTATCCAGTTGATTTCTTTCCGTGGTGGCGACGATAGATAGTTTCCATCGATGACTACCCCTATGCGAGGATAGATTTTTGGGGAGACCCGGACATGCCACTACCACTAGGATCGGCATACGGTGACATTGGTAACGAATATCGACCCTCTTTTTAAAAATTTTGAGTTATTTAATTTTTTTTATGTTTTCTGATTATGTGGAATCAAAAGACATGTTTTTGGGTGACAATACATAGTGACATCTACCATATGCATGCAGATGTGGGACCATGGCGGCCTGAAGGCTTCCCTATTCATAGATAGAGGGGAAGAGGAGACGATATCATGGGTGTGGATTCAGAGTAGATGCTCCAAAGCATCCATACCAACTTTGTGAGACTGACACACCAAGTACCCATGGCGCAAGTCGATGACTTACCTGAGGCCATGCAGTGCTAGGTGGTGGGTGTACCACGAGTATGGGTGTGACTATTTTGACGGCTAGCTAGAGCTATAGTGACATTCCATGATCACAACCCCTTTCCTCCTCCACAGGCTTAGATACTTGGGAGTGATACATTTTGTACTATCGTGTATTTTATTTTGGTGGCTTGAGAGCCCCATTTTTGTATTATGACACTATGTATTACCACATTTTGGATGTTTATAAAAACTTTTATGATGATCGGTTTATTTATTTACATGTGTAAAAATTTATGTTTGTGAGGAGCTTATTGTGTATGAAACAAATGCCAATCTAACACGTAGTTAGCATATGAGTCAACAACTTGATTATTAATTATTGGAATATGTATGTATGTTATGTTGTCAAATTGTCGTTCTAATAATCTCACACGTAAGAATCGTCTTAATAATGTCGGATCTCTAACATGGTACAAACCATTAAGCTGTGACACTACTAACTCTGAATCAAGACGTACCTTAAGAGAGAGAACGCCATGTAAAATGACATCCCATAGAAGCTCAACAATGGCACTATATTCAGCAACATTGTTTGAAGATGGTCATAAGCATACGCCTCCTGAGGACAGTACCAGACCCATAGGAGTATAAATCACCCAAGCAGGAGAGGCTGAGTGTTGAGTGTGACGGCGTGCACCATCCACGAATCTTATGAAGGTGGAATATTCCATTGACATCTGCCAAAAGAAACGAAAACTAATCACAAACCCGATCACCATAAGAAAAGGACCTACCTATGCAAAACTGTCCAATAATATACAATAACGAGCCTTGGCTGAAAATCATGCATAGTACTTCTTGAGATAGAGCCCATTTCTAGGCTCCGCCAAGGTCGTTCCCTCATAATCCACTAACTCATAAGCGCCTCATAATCCACTAACTCATAAGCTCCCTTCTCTAACACACGTTTGATGACGTAATGACCACTCCACATGGGGTTAAAATTTCCTGCCCCCAAGGGTTCTTTTGATTGATCCCACAACAGGACCAAGTCTCCCTCTCTAAACCTGCTTGGACGGACAGACTTATCATATTGGACCTTTACACGACGCTTATATACTTCTAGAGCCACCAAGGCATCTCGATGCTGCTCATCAAGTTGCTCTAGGTGGACCAAACGCTCCTCCAATGGTGAAGTGTCTGGTAAGATCTCTATGGCTAGCTTCAAAGAAGGAATCTCGCACTCAATCGGTAATACTGAATCCACTCCATATACAAATTGATATGGAGAAAAAATCATGGCAGTCTTAACATCGGTTCTATAAGCCCACAAAGCAGGATATAACATAATGTGCCAATTATTCTTGCTTTGTGCTATGGTTCATTGGAGAATGGATTTGAGTGATTTGTTCACTGCTTCTACCTGTCCATTCGCTTGAGGGTAGTAAGAGGAGGAATTCTCTTGTTTGTACCCTAACTTTGATGCCAACTCTTCCATCATACGATTATGAGAGTGCGAGCCATGGTCATTGACAAGCTCTTTCAGAATCCCGAACCGAGTAATAATCTAGTTGAATACGAAGTGTGTGACTATCTCACCGTTGGATTTAATTGTAGGCATAGCCTCGACCCATTTCGTGAAGTAGTCAACAACCACTATGATATGATGATGCCCCCCAGCTGAAGCTGGGTTGCAATCCATAAAATCAAGCCCCCACTTAGTGAAGGGACCGGCGGTGATGATGGGATGTAATGGGGTAGGTTTTAAGCACATATTACGTGCAAACACCTCGCAAGGGTGGCACCTCTTGACCGCATCTACACAATCCTTAAAGATCAACAGAAAAAAATAACCCGCTCTTAAGATTTTTTGGCCTGTAGAAAGCCTAGATAAATGACCACCACACGCCCCTCCCTGGCAATCATTCAGCACTACCTTAGCCTCTTCATGAGTTAAAAAATGACGTAAAATGGAATCTACCCCACGGTGGTACAAAGTGTTATCCACTATGAGGTAGTTCTTAGACACGTGATGTAATCGTCGTCGTTCATCCTGTGAGAGGTGAGTAGGGACCTTCAATGTTTGTAAATATATAATGATATCCCCATACCATGGGTCTAAATTTGATATTAAGAAGATGCGCTCATCGATAAACATATCTTCACAAACCAATTCCTCGGCCTCGCTTGGGAAATCC
Source organism: Pseudotsuga menziesii (assembly GCA_001517045.1). Classification (NCBI taxonomy): domain Eukaryota; kingdom Viridiplantae; phylum Streptophyta; class Pinopsida; order Pinales; family Pinaceae; genus Pseudotsuga; species Pseudotsuga menziesii. The sequence continues at coordinate 497,757 of LPNX010538462.1, forward strand.
GATATAAGCTCCGCAAAAATTAACGATTTCTTCGATTTTGCCGAAACAAACTCGAGATCGAATTCTTGCAAGATGACAATCCATTTATTATATTTTCCCCCAATCATCCTTCGAGTGAGGATGAATTGAAGTGGATTGACATGGGCTACAACCAAGGTCTAGCGAAGGAGAATATAATGTCTCAACCGTTGAACTGCATGTACGGTAGCTAAGGCAAGCTTCTCAACATGGGAATAATGGATCTCCGCGTCAATAAGATTTCGGCTTAGATAGTATATGACATGCTCTTGGAGATCCTCATCCTCTTGAACCAAAACAATATCAATCGTCTCCATGGACACGGCCACATAAAGTAGAAAATCAAGGCTATAGTCTGGGGGACTAATCACTGGGCCCGATGCTAGGACTCGCTTGAGTGCATCAAAGGACTCCTGGACTTGCTCATCCCAACAAAAGGTGGTGTCCTTCTTCAAAAGACGCATGAAGCATCTAGTCAAATTGGAAAAATTGACAACGAATCTCCGTAAGAAGTTTTCCATGCCTTACAAACATTGAAGATGACGAATATTTTTCGGGGGAGACAACTGAAGTATTGCCTCAACCTTCAAAGGGTCGACTCTTATACCCTCTTTAGAAACAATGAATCCTAATAAGCGAATCGAATTCACACAAAAGATGCACTTGTGAGGGTTTAACCTGAACAAATAATGGCGGCACCTTTCAAATACCAATTTCAAATGATAGGAATGACGCATTCTCATATGAGAATGAGCGACAAGGTCATCCAAAAACACTTCGATAATCAATTTGAGATCGTGGAAGATCAAGGTCATAGCCCGCTGAAAAGTAGCTCCGACATTATTAAGGCCAAAAGGCATTTCCAATATGCAAAAGTTCCCCAAGGAAAAATAAATGCAGTCTTATGTTGGTCCTCAGGTTTAATTTGTATCTGATTGTATCCGAAAAAGCCGTCCATAAAGGAAAAAACCTCGCTACTTGCACACTCAGCCAAAATATGATCAATAAATGGTGTGGGGAAATTGTCCTTAGGACAAGAACGATTCAAATCATGAAAATCAGTACATATGTGGATCGCTCCCTACTTCTTATCAACTGGAATAGGGTTTTAATCCCACTCCGTTAAGGGAACAGGATAGATAAAACCGTCTTTCAACAGTTTTTCTATCTCTTCCTTAATTGTGGGTGCTTTCCTAGGATTCACTGCACGAAAGCATTGTCGAACAGGCTTATCATTGGGATAAGTCTTACTCTCATTTTCAACAATGCGAGGGTCAATTCTTGGCATTTCATTGTAAGACCAAGCAAAGATATCACAAAATTCTTTAAACAGCTCGGTGTATTCTTGAATCTCAGCATGGGAACATTCTGCCCCAATATATACATTCTCTATCCTGCCAGGATCGTGAGACATATTGATAGGATTCATTGGAGATATATTTGCCATGTTCCCATCAGCCATCGGACTAGGAGAGATTATTGGAACCATGGGACTACCAATTCTCTCACTAAGAACCTCCCTAAAGTCCTCACGTTCCAAGTGGTCAAGCTCAGGAAGAAAGTAAGATCTATGATGCAACTCTTCCCATGGTGGCTCAACTCTCGAGATGGCCTCAATAATCGATTCATCTAAAGGAAAAATACTATCAAGGCAGTCGTGTGCGTGAGAAGACTGAACTACCCATGCAGGAAGCACATACGGGTCCTCCTCCTCCATCCGTGAAGAGGAAGGACTAGGCTCTGCAACACTCTCAAGATTAACTTGATAAGCTATCATAGTTGCAGGCAATGACACGTCTGTCATGATGGGCTCACTCGAAGTATTCGGTGTAGGAAGAATCCAAGGATATTCCATATGAATCGTGCGAAAAGACACCGATCTCATAGATGTCGAAGCCTCACCGGAACTAGACCCTATCATAAGGATAGGTGCAGGACAACTAAAGCTTCCCATGAGGGATGGATACATGCCCACACCTACACTCCTAATTGCCGGCTGAGAGTGTTCAACAATCAGGATCAAAGCTCCCGAAGATGCAGTAACTGATGGATTCTTGAATGACATTTGATCAATTGTAACTATCTTCCCATTAAATGGAAAGCATACAACGTGAAATAGTGAAGAATCTACAGCTTGCATACTATACATCCAATTCCTATCTAGCAAGAGATTGTAGTCAAGGGGGGCATCAACCACCTTGACCTTTATCACAATGGTCTTCCCTCCCAAACAGACCTTAAGGGAAGGAAGGATCCCATGCGGTCTGAACGATCTCCCATCAAATGCAGTTAACATGGTCATAGATTTAGATAACTCAGGGGAACCTAAACCCTTCCAACATGATAAAGACATCACAAAAGCATTAGCACCTTCGTCAATCACAGTTCACTTGACGGTCATGTTAAGACATTCTACATGAATCAAAAGAGACACATAGTAAGGTAAGCAAGGTTGAAGTCCTGTGGTTTCAAATTTAATCACGGAGGAAGAATTATCATCATTCACACCAAGGGTAGAAAGCAAAGCCTTCCTTTGTGAAGGACAACTCTGAAGTACTTCTAGTGCAGACATCGCACAAGGAGTGTGGCCCAAATCCTCGACAACATAATAGTTCTGGGCGGCTCGGGCATTAGGATTGTGCCCCGAACGCTTAAGGACTCCCTTAGGAATGTGAGGTGTAACTTTAGGCTTATCCATAGGTTTTTCAATACGCAAAGAAGTCCCTGGTGGATCAGGTTCCTTTCCTGGGTTGGGTTGTGACGAACCATAGTCCTTCGCATGGGTCACAACTTTCGCAATAAGCAACATGTTAATGCACGCACGACCACTATCCTCTAGTAGACCTTGATCACCACCAGACTGATCATGGGTCCTCGAGTTCATATTTTGATTGTGAGGTAAAGGGTTAGTCAGCACAGCTGGGCCCTGCGCTAAGAATATCGAGGCTTCATCAATACGAGGGCACAAGTAAGTGAGGTGATCTTCCTTACACAACTTGCAAGGAAATTTAACCTTAGGTTTAGCTTTCTTGTCCCCCCAAGCATTACAGGCGTTCTTGTCATTATTATTAGCATTTTCATTCCTATTCCCACCCTTACGATTGTTCTTGCCCTTCTTTTTATTCCTTTCGGGTTGCTGGTTACCCTTCTGGTCCGACGATTGTACCGAAAGCACACTTGCCATTTGGGTGGGTTGGGATGAAGCCGTGGCTTGTCCCGAAGCAGATTGGTTGATTGACAATTGACTGACTTGTTTCGCAACTGAATCCACAGGTTTAGAAATCGCACAACCAACAATGCCATCAGCATGTGGTCCAGGTTTAACTTTGGGGTTGAAACTAGAATGCGGAGCATTGGGAATGATCTCATATAACAAACCGGATTGAGCATAAATAAAATCCAGTTCTTGCACCCTAAAAATGGCTTGTTCCTCATTTTGCACTCTGGATGTAGAAACATCCTTCGCTATATAAGTCAATAACAACTTAAGGAACCATTCGAGGAGGAATTTCGTCGGTATAAAAGATTTAATCAACCTCTTCCATCTACGCCACTCTTGTATATGATCCGAGATATGTGTGGCTTTATCCTACCGAAATGTCGACAGGAGTTCCGTACCAACGTCATAACGCACTGGTAGCTGGAAGTGGTTAAGAAAAGTCATCGCTAGGTCATCGAACAAAGAAAATGCCCCCCTAGGTAACTCTATGTACCATTTCTAGGCAGGCCCTGTAAGGGTGCGTTGAAATAGCCTTAAACGGATCGAATCATGGTTTAAGGAATTTGAAGAGCACCATAGGTGAAAGGTAGTAACATTTTCACTCGGATCCTCTCCCGAGTTGTCCTCGAATTTGGGTATGTTCGAGGGAAGCTTGGTAGGGACAGCCGGCCAAGCTGGGTCATGAGCTACAAGATTGTTTGTCAATCTCAACAAGTCAGGAAGATTTAGCGTTGTGAGGAAAAGGAGTCTAGGCTGAGTAGGTTGATGGACCGCTCCCTGATAATTCTGATTCACATAGGTCTTCTTACCATAACCACTATGGCCTTGGCCATAGTTCCCTCCTCCCGTTTGACCCATATAGGGTGGCATGGAAGCACCATAGTGTGGTGTACCTTGACTATTCAGAGCTACAAAGCTGTAATTTGGAGAGTAAGCGGGTTGTTGATACTTGCACCCATAAGGTGAAGAACCCTATCCATACTGCGTCCCATAATAAGGTCCATAATTCATCGCATGAGATGTTCCATGAGACACTCTGTAAGTAGGGATATACACTCTCGAAGTAGGAATATACATTTCAGAAGTAGGAATATACGCTCTAGAAGTAGTAATATGACCTCTAGAAGTATGAACATGACCTCTAGAAGTATGAACATGACCTCCCAAAAAAATGGGCGGCACTTGAACCTAAGACATAACTGGTCAAGTAACAACAGTACAGACATGACTCATAGAAACGTTCTGGCTCGAAGGACCATGTGAATGAGGTGGAGGGTGAACATTCAAAGAACTAGGGATAGAGGACGAAGGGACCTATGTAATTATGTACGTATTGTTCCCTATAGTCACTCGTCTTGGATCTGGTATCCTAATAGGATCACTAACCCTAGGCCTAGTAGGAATATGTGATGTATCTTCCACCGCAGGGATGGAAGGTGCAATGTGACTTGTACTCCCAAACCTCTCCGCATGGTAAGGAATGAGAATGCCCCCAGGTGTAGTGTTAGGCTCAAACTCAGACTCGACATGAAATGCCAAATCATGTGTGGGAAAAACAGACATACCATAACTACCATAACTAGTGCTCACAGGTTCAAAATGAGTCTCATCATCTTTCAGCATTCCATACCGATGATGTGTCAATGGGGGATCCACACTAGAGTAAGTAGGTCTATCATGAGAAGTACCTATCTCAGAAATTACAGGACCTGACTCAGTCAAATCAGGTGAAGGATCATAGTTAGGAGTAAACTCCCCATCTTCCACTTGAATGGGAGAAGGTGGTTCAGGAATACCTTCAACATGGTCTCCCATCGTGTGTGAATCAATGTGCGAAGTAGTTTGCCTGGACTGTCTATTTCTCTCTCCCAAAGGAGGAGATGTAGAAGGCAGAAGTCCTGCTAAACGAAGAGAACGGCAAGGAGCCGCACCTGAATTCACAATGACTCAAAAAATATAAAAGACTCTCTATCTACACAGACCCTAGGCAAGCTAACGTGCACAGAGCAATCATAAATAAAATCTAAAGTCAAACACAAGCAAGCAAGGGTAGGATAAGTGATCTCCTGAATGAAGCAGGTATGTCTCGCCTAGGAGAGGCTTGAGACTCCCATACACAACAAGCGGAGGTATGTAACCAATTATTGTGGCCCTCATATTCAACGCGTAAAGTTGACTGTGCTGTCTGACCCCAACCTGACCAGGACACCCGCAGAATAACCCCTGCAGAGTACCCCCTCGATATCCTAGGTAAGGCCACTAAGGTCACCTCAATATAATCAATGCTCAAGCGGACAGTCACAGGCGGTATTGACCGTATGGGTAGGGTAGCAAAGCTCGAAACTCTCGCAATAGCCCCCAGATACGAATACAATCCTAGAGATATCTCCGGTGCTACTCAGTTATGACTAGGGGTCATCCCAATCAATAACCGCTCACACTGCCTCGTGCTTAACTCCCCTTTGAGAGGAGGATCTTGAGAAACACTGGTTATACCAAGGAATTTCACACACTAACCTGGACAGACACATACATGTTGTTGTTTAGTGGTCTTGGAGAATTTACTCACAATGAACTATTCCAAGACCCTAAAACCTAATCTTGTTGGCGAACCCTATCAAATAAAATAGTGTAGCTCATTTTAATTAAGCGTTGATTTTAATTGGCTTTATTACTCAAAAGAGGTATATGGCTGTGCAAATAATGGAGTTATGACACAACATGAAGCAAAATGCACACCTAACAATCAATGCAAATGCATTGTGTCCATGAAAAACAGGGTATGCTACTATGTGAAATGCACAATTTTCTTCAAATGATAAATGCAAGCTTTCCTATATGAAATCCTGACTAATACTTCAAAGCAAATCTAGTGCAAGTACTATGCACAATGCAAGATGCAATGCATAATGCTAATTAAATATTTTTGGATTTTTTGAAATAAAAATGAGATAGTAAAGCAAAAGAATGGTTCTACAACCCCTAGACTCTGCAAGCACACTCAAGAAGCACTCGAGCAAAGTACTAAGGTAAAAGAAATCTAATGTACTAATCCCAAAACAAAAAATCGAAAATGCAATGACAAGAACATTCTTCAAAAAAGAAATTTTACCCTAAAAGAAATGTCTCTGGTCAGAAATAGAGGTGTATATAGACTCTAGCAGTATCAAATGAGACTCAGCAATCATCAAAATTCACCCAGCAATAATCAATCTTCCTCTAGAAGGAAAAACTAAGGGCATACACAACTGTTTGCAGTAAACCCGCGTGTGTATGCGAAAATAGCAGTGAAACCCGCGTATATACGCGGCTGTGAGTTAACAACTCGTGTACAGGAAGAAAGGTGCATAAAAATAAAGGCAATCAGACAAGCTGAGACAAACTTCACACCAATCAGACACTACCAGGAAAACATGCCCCTAGACCCGACACAGAAATAAGAGAAAAAAGAGCAATTCAAATTCATTGAATGCCGATAGAAAACCCCCAAAGGACAACTACTAGGAACTCCCCAACGGAGTCGTCAATTCTATTACGGAGAGAAATTCCTATGGCTTGGGGTACCACAACAGACAGCTTGACTCCAAAAATCAATCCTTTCCAATATGCAATAGAAATCAAATATCTAACACTAAAGGAATATACCTTGTACCTTATTTCAGATGGTTGAAGTAGATCCTCGTTGAGCTTTCCAACTTCAACTTGAATTGATGAATCACTTCCTCAACAACAAGTAAACAAGACAAGCATTAATATATATATCGGTGTTAGATCTATTCTAGCATATATAATCAACAATGTATAAGCATTTGAAATCATCCATGGATAAAATATTCATTCAAACATGCATTATTGGACAGGAAAATATATTTCTATTTATATAAAATCAGAGATTACAATGGATACAACCTCTGTCGGCACGTATGCAAATCGGAGAAACTGAATCCCCCACTTGGGCCTCCACCACCTCAATCCTCCATCTGTCGATAGCAAACTCACAAGCAAAAGAAAAGCTTGGGAAGAACACAAAAATGCTCCAAGGGACAAAGGGATGCAGACTCAAGCACAAGTTCTGGCAACAATGGACTATAGTTTATTTGCTCTCAACTCTCTTATGCCTTCAATGCATCCAAAGAGTTTCTTATATAGCTTTTCAAAGGGTTAATTAAAGGTTGAATCCGATTGATCTCAAGGCATATGGAAGGACAGGAGTCAAGTGAGTCGGATCCATGTCAAGGAAAACTCCAAAAGGATTTGGATTTTGTACACATCCCAATGTGCGCGGTTTTAGGGGTCAAACCCGCGTATATACACGATTAGGGGTTTAAAAGTCACATGTATCAATTTTCACATGTTTATAGGGATGGTCTAGGAAACATCAAAGGACAAAAAATGGTCCAAGGGGTCTAAGGAGTCTGCAGCAGGACAGGGGAAGGCCATACACGTGTGATTCACCTGGTGTGGTAAAATCAGCTATAACATGTGTGCTCATGATGATATCATCTAGTGCTCCTCTAATGTCAATTAAGTCAATAAAACTTAGGATAGTTGTTTAACTAGGACAAATTGACCAAAATAAGTGTGTATGGTGGTAAATGTCTCCAACACCCCCCCTTTAAGCTATACTCAGGAGGAGTAGAAAACATAAAATGCATAAAAATGCTAGGGCCCCGGCAACTAAGGCCATAGGTCACCCTGTACAATACTGAAACTCATACAATGCTAAAAAACAAACTAAGTGAGGAAAAGAGGGAAAACCCAGTGGGACCCCCCCCCCCCCACCCTCAAGATGAACACTGAAAGTAGTCTGATCACCCTGATGGACTCACCCCTAATAGTGAATGAAGGTAAGTGAACTTTTTTCCTGAAAATTTCTTGGTGAAGATGTCTGCAATCTGCTCATCAGTCGGCCAGTATTGCAGAATGATGGTCCTGTCATGCACTAGCTCTCTGATATAGTGCATGTGTATCTCTACATGCTTGGTCCTCTACCTAGTAACTGGATCTGTGGATATCTTAATAGCACTTTGATTGTCACAAAAGAGGATAGTGGATAAAGTAATACCAAGATCAAACTATGAAAGAATGCCTTGCAACCAAACTGCTTGGATGCAAGCATTCACCACTCCTCGATACTCGGCCTCTGCTGAAGATAATGCTATGGCAGCCTGATTTTTGCTAGACCAACAAATGGGGCCACCGCCAAACATGACTACATATATGGAAGTAAAATTTTTATCAATAGAATCACCCACCCAATCGAAATCTGTGTATCCAACTAGCTTTAGCTCGAAGTTTGCAGCATAATGAATGTCATAGGTCCTGGTTCCTTGAATATACCGGAGGATCCTCTTGGATTCCTTCCAATGAATATCATGGGGCTACTGCATGTATCTTGATATAGCATTCATGGCATAATAGATATCAGGCCGAGAATGTGTCAATTACAACAGGCTACCAATCAGCTGTCGATAAATAGTGCAGTCCATGGGAGGTGTGTTTTTTCCTTCTTCAAGGTTGATCGCTGAAAGGAAATGGAATGGCGCAGGCCTACATTCAGCCATGTCAAACTTGACTAATAGGTCTGATATGTATTTGTACTAAGTGACCATTATTCCATCAGAATTTTGCTCAATTTCGAGCCCCAAAAATTGTTTTAAGAGTCCCAAATCGCTCATTTCAAATGCATTGTGGAGAGCAGTTTTGATGGCTGAAATAGAAGAAATTGTGATACTTGTGATCAGTAAGTCATCAACATATAAAACAATAATAATCAAATTACCACCAGACTACTGTATATACACATTTGGATCTGATCTACACCTTTGGAAGTTTTGCGAGAGAAGGAAGGCATCCATCTTGGAATACCACTCTCTTGGGGCATGTTTTAACCCGTATAGTGACTTATTTAGCTTGCAAAAAAAATATGTATCAGAGATGTAGTCCTCAGGATGCTTCATGTATATCTCCTCATGAATATTTCCATGCAGAAAGGCTGACGTAACATCCATATGATGCACTTCCCAGTGCTTAGATGCTGAAATTTCCAAAACTAGGCGGATGGAGTCCATTTTTGCAACCGATGCAAAAGTCTCATGGTAGTCCACACCTTGGACCTGAGAGAAAACTTTTACCACCAGCCTTGCCTTATATTTTCAGGTGCTACCATCAGCAACAACCTTGGTCTGAAACACCCACTTGCATTGAACCAATTTCCTTCCCGGAGGAAGAGAAACTAGCTCCCAAGTAGTGTTTTTTTGAAGAGAATTCATCTCTTCATCCATGGCAACTTGCCATCTCGGATCCTTCCGAGCATGGTAGTAGGATTTTGGGTTTTAAATAATCATTAAATAACAAGTTTCATACAACAAATTATCAGCACAAGAGATCACAATATCTGCTCTTTGGAAATCAGACCGGGTTCTCCTTGGATCATCCGGATTTCCAATGTGTCTGTCGGGCCCATGTGGGAAGATGATTTTGTACTTCAGGTTCTAATTCAGCATATGATATTTGTTGTACACTGATATCAAAAATAAAAGGATCCAAATCAGGGTCATCACCCGCAATTTTATCATCCAAATATTCAGTAGAATAGGAAGAAAATTCAATAGTTTTCTCCTTCACTAGTTCCACTTCCTGAAGAGACTCATCGAACTTGACACTACTTTTGATGATGATCTATTTTGTTTTGATATCCAATAGCTTGAAACCTTTTGATTCACTAGGATACCCAATAAATAGACATTATATGCTTTGTGGTTGCAAATCCCTTCTTTTATCAAGTGGAATTCGGGCCCATGCTGTGGACCCAAACACTCGCAGGTTCGACACATCCAGCTTATGTCTGAAGTATGCTTCGAAAGGGGTATTCAATTTCATGGATGAGTGTGGCACTTAGTTCTGAATGTATGCTGTAGCATGCATGGCTTCAGCCCACAAAATTGCTGCCAACTTCTTTGATTTCAACATACAGGTGGTCATCTCCTTAAGAGACCGATTCTTCCTTTCCACTACACCGTTCTGATGGGGAGTGTAGAGAATTGAATGTTGGACCTGAATACCACTTTGGGAGAATATAGGCCCATGTGTAGCAATTCATTACTGACATACTCCCTACCATTATTAGATATCAAGATCTTAATCTTAATCCCAAAGGCATTCTCGATCAAGGCCTTCAGTTCAGTGAATTTTTCACATACTTCAGACTTCTTTTTGAGAAAGAAGACCCATGTGTACCTTGAAAAATCATCAATAAAAGTCAGAATATACATTGATCCATTCATGGATGTGATAGGCATTGGACCACTGATATAATAATGTATCAGCCCCAAGATGCATGTAGCTCAGTTTGCCTCCCCTTATCGAACTTGTCCTCAGGGTGTTTTCCAACCACATAGCCCTTGCAAATTCCAGTGGTTGCCTTGATGACCGGGAGGCCTTCAACCATGGATTTTTTCTGTAATTGCTACAAATATTTGAAATTGAGATGGCTAAACCTCTCATGCCACAACCTACTAACTTCATTTCCATGAGTTAACAGTAAGGTGGGCTTTGCATCCGCCACAAAGTGGGAAAACTCATAGGCTTTTGCATGATGGTTTGCAAGGCCTTTAGCAAAACGTTTCTCGGATGCAAGTTCCATTATCTCAACATCATTCGGGCTGAAAGATACTCTCTTAGGAACTCCTGTATGTGTCATCTGATAGACACTAAGGATATTTGATGCCAGAGACGGTACATACAAAACATTTGAAAAATAGCCATTCTCAAGATCAACCGTACCTTGTCCTTCTGAAATGATGGTGGAGTCATCTCCCATGTGGATGGGGATGGATTTGCCAGTATCCAAGGATGAGAAGGAGTCTCTTTCAGCCATCATGTGGTTCGAAGCTCCAGAATCAATCAAGAGTGCTTTGGACTTCGAAGTGCTTGCCATGAGGGCATGACCTATTTCATGTTGTGGTTCCCATTCTGAACCTGAATACCACTTTGGGAGCATATAGGCCCATGTGTAGCAACTAATTACTGACATAATCCCTACCATTATTAGATATCAAGATCTTAATCTTAATCCCAGAGGCATTCTCGATCAAGGCCTTCAGTTTAGTGAATTTTTCACATACTTCAGACTTCTTTTTGAGAAAGAAGACCCATGTGTACCTTGAAAAATCATCAATAAAAGTAAGAAGATACCTTGAACCATTCATGGATGTGATGGGCATTGGACCACTAATATAATAATGTATCAGCCCCAAGATGCATGTAGCTGAGTTTTCCTTCCCCCGATCGAACTTGTCCTCAGGGTGTTTTCCAACCACACAACCCTTGCAAATTCTAGTGGTTGCCTTGATGACCGGGAGGCCTTCAACCATGGATTTTTTCTGTAATTGCTACAAATATTCGAAATTGAGATGGCCAAACCTCTCATGCCACAACCTACTAACTTCATTTCCATGATTTGGCAGTGCGGTGGGCTTTGCATTCGCCACAAAGTGGGAAAACTCATAGGATTTTGCATGATGGTTTGCAAGGCCTTTAGCAACAAGTTTCTCGGATGCAAGTTCCATTATCTCAACATCATTCAGGCTAAAAGATACTCTCTTAGGCACTCCTGTATGTTTCATCTAATAGAAACTAAGGAGATTTGATGCCAGAGACGGTACATACAAAACATTTGAAAAATAGCCATTCTCAAGATCAACTGTACCTTGTCCTTCTGAAATGATGGTGGAGTCATCTCCCATGTGGATGGGGATGGATTTGCCAGTCTCCAAGGATGAGAAGGAGTATCTTTTAGGCATCATGTGGTTTGAAGCTCCAGAATCAATCAAGAGTTCTTTGGACTTCGAAGTGCTTGCCATGAGGGCATGACCTATTTCATGTTGTGGTTCTCGTTCTGGCTGATCTCTCCTTCAAAATATTTTCGAAAGATTGATGTGATTTCTCTCAAGGAGAGAGGTAGCTTCATTAAGATTCTTCCTCATGCAGGGATGTTCAGGGTGGAAGTCCTTCCTGCAGTATGAACACTTGACTTTTTCCTTTCCATGATGCCCTTTTCCTTTGTTCTTTTTTGAGATAAAAGACTCATCATGCTGTTGGTTTTCAACTTTAGGCTTAGGAGCTTTGAATTAAATTTTTGGGTTCTTCTTCTACTTTCTTTTACCCTTCAGATATTTGGGGCCCGAGACATGGAGGGCTTGATCTCAAGAGGATCTGATGATCCCCATCTGGACAAGCTTATCATGTCCACTTGTTAGGGACTCAATGAAGGCATTGAGTGTAGGCATCTTCCATCCAAGGGTTGTGAGCTTCCCCACATAGAATATAGAGACAAAAAATGAATAATCAGCTCCAAGTTTGGAGAGTATGGCGAGGATGAGCTGATCATCCTCCTTCTCCACTTTGCATTGCTTCAATAGTAAGACAATGTGCTTGAACTTTGTGAAAAAGTCATTCTAGGTATCGAAATTGGAAGGATGGAGAGACATTAATTCATTTTCGAGCTGGTAAACTCTCAAATCATCTTGCTTTCCATACAGGGTTTCCAATTTGTCCCAAATTTCCTTTGGAGTCTTCAATCCCGAAAGATGGAAAAGAAGATCCTAGGAAACAGAGAGGCACAAGAATCCGAATGCTTCATCCTTCTTGTTCAAGAATATAGCTTTGCCTATCACAGAAGCAGACTCTTCTTCAGTGTCCATAGTGACCCTATAGATTCCTCTGGCACATAGCTGGATCTCCATATCTCCTTTCCATTAGTGGAAATTGAACGGAGTCAAAAGATCTATGGAAGAATCCATTCGAATCTGCTGGAGCGAATGATTTCACCTGTTAAAAACCTAAAAATCACAACAAAAGGGGCAATGTAAGGTCAGAAAACCTACACTTTTTAGGCTTTCATCACGCCCAACATAGTCAATCAAGCAATCTTGATCAACAAGTTTGTTAATTGGGGTATTAAGTGGTAAGACTTGGCTTCTGGTGCAGTGCTGGATTTTTGAGCTATTGCTCAATTTTCATGCAAGATCTGTCAAAAGCCTTGTTTTTGAGAGATCTGAGCTTCATCCCGCCATGAGCTATGATACTGTATTAATCTGTCACAGTAATCTAAGGACCAAGACATAGTCTCATAAGAGATTAATAACAATAAGGCATGACAATGGTGTAATAGTGCTACAAAATGAGTAGCCGCTCTGTATAATCAATAAAGAATGAGTAATACAATACAATGATCATGCTGCAAGCATGAATGACAAAGAAATTTGAATTCCCAAGGAGGTCATCCGAATTGAATGAGTGAGTCTAGCTTAACTGAATGTAAGCCATAGTCAACACTCAAGTTAACCACTGATCAAAACCCTAGTTGACTCAACTGACGCTAACTGAAGTCGGAGTGCAATAAATGACTGAGTCTAACTAAAATTAGTTCAGACACATGTCACTACAAGCCAACCAACAAGTGGTAGTACATCAGTGACTCCAATGAACCCCAATGAGGTTAATTGAAGTGTAACTGACCATCATAAGTGGTTGGAGGCGCCCCTGTTGACTCCAGTTCATTAAATAATTAATAAATAATCAATTTAATGAAGGAAGGTGCTTTCAATACTCTGTTTAACTGATTGTAACCATCCTTTAGCAATATGGGGCATTAATGACACTCAGATCACCCCCAGAGTGCTCCAGTTAGCCTCCCCGAATGTAGGAGAAGGCTAAGTTAGCCTCTTTGACTGAAGGTAGGCGTGGGTGTGCTCATGATGATGTCATCTAGTGCTCCTATGATGTCAATTAAGTCAATAAAACTTAGGATAGTGGTTTAAATATGCCAAATTGACCAAAATGAGTGTGTATGGTGGTAAATGTGTCCAACATGTACATGAGGAAGAAACTAGGTGCCATGCAGAGCTAGATTCCCTGCACTTTATGAAAACAATGATAGAAGATTCTATGACAAGCCAGGAATGATTGCAAACCTATGAAAAACTGACATGTCAGAGTTAAAAATAGCCTACAAGAGGGCGCACTTGGGACTAGGTGGTAGCCATTTGAATTTGGTGGAAGATGAAGGGTTGAGGAGAAGGCCAAGTGGCATGGAGGTTACTAAACATCAAGGATGAGGTGGAGGAATCCTATGGGAATGTATTCAACATTGGAGGACCTTATGAGGGTTATAAAAATATTCCATGAGGAATGAAAATGGCTTTTTATCATTTGTGAATTTTCCTTTGGCATTTGGAGAGCATTAGCTTGTCCATTGCACGGTGAGTGCACACTTACCCTGCTTGTGAACCAATTTCGAGAGAGTGAGATTCTCATCCAAGTTGGCCATGGGAGAGGCCATTAATACCTCTCATTTGGAGCTTCATGGATTGGTTGGATGCATATAGGAGGCTGCTACTGTTTGTGACCCGTCTCTCCTCCCATTCTCTCCATTTCAACTTCATATTTCCATGTTTTTATATGAAGGCGCACTTGTGTGAATGGTGGTTGTGCCCCATTGAGTTCAGTTGATTCCCAAGAATGAGTGAATGATTCATGGATCTATAATATGTCTCTAATATTCTATGTAATTCGAAATCAGAAGAAATACATATGCAAATGTCCACATTTTCAAGCTTTATTGTGACTAGTTTCCATGTGATGATTTTCCCTTTCAATGGAGATTGTATATCTCATGTATATTGAAACTTAGGTCAATGTTATATGCTATTAGTGAGATATTTAAATGATTTTAATGGTATGTATTCATATTTCTCTATTATTAACCATTATATGCACCATTTATTATTCGAAGTTGAGCTTTTATGTGCCATTTCCCTTAAGAAAATATCCCTGAAATTATACATTCGAATATGAATATTTAATCCTCTGTTGAAAAAATCTTAACCAGAACAAATGAAAGTAAATTAAGTCTAATTAAAGTCCCCATACTATGTTATAAAGGTTGGTATGGTTGCATAGGAGTTGGATATCCATTTCTTCCAACACCCTAGGGGAATTGCATCATAAATTGCTAGTATTTTTTTCCTTTTTTCCATCATGCCCAAATTGAGTTACAGATGTCTATAAAGTATCATAAAACTATTATAAATTGAATTTAATATTCCTAATACTCCCCACACCATTCCCTACCAAATTCGAGACCTTCTTAAGGCATTCGAATCCCTTGGAGTCAAAATTAGTCAAGCCATTTTTTCCAAAATTTTGCCTTTGTTGGGAATTCTCAAATTGGGAAATTACATGCTAGGGAATATTTATCATTTATTTGGGGGATGTAAATCAGGTGCATACTTTCCTTCTCTCTCTTTTTATATTTTATTTTCTTATTATTTTTTTATTTTTTATTTTTTATTTTGTTTTCTATTCTTAGTTTTAGTTTTTTCTATATACACTTTTACACCTTCACATAAATACAAGTAATTCACTGCATTTTACAAAGTATGTTAAAGGAATACTTAGGAAAGTTACCCTACAGAGCCCTTATGATTTTATTGAGTCGGTAGAGAAACATAGGAAAGAAGGAGATGCTAAAATTTATGAATATATAGAATCCTTAGAGAAACGCAGAGAAGCAAGAGAAGTTAAACTCCATATAGATTTAAAATCCATGCTCCATAATAATTTTACCTCTTTTTTTTTGTAAAGTATTAATTGATTAATAAGCTATCCTATGATTTAATTGTCAACCCGGGGAGATCGTAAACTTAGAGGTACATGCAAAATATATGTAGGGTCAGAGTAATGCTAACTTAATCTAATATTCAAAAAGACTGAAATTGAAAACACATGTGACTGAAATCTAAGAAAACATGCATCTAATCTAAGAAACCATGTGCGACTGAAATTGAACCTAGTTTAAGAAAGCAGAAAATGGCATGAAAAAAATCTAATCTACAAAAGCATGAAATTGTGTAACATAAATTTAACTAAGAAAGAATAAAATTGCATGAAATAAACTAATACAAAATAATCAACATGTGAGCTCACATAAAATCAACACTACCAACTCATAATAAGTAAATCAAAATCAATATAGGGGAATGAAAATGCTTGTATTAAGCCATCAATCCATTACAAAATTATCAAATATCAAATCCATGACTAACTCTAAAAAGACATAAACTATTTCTCTACTTCCACACCACTAAATAGGCCTCCTCCCTAAATGAGGAGAGAACCCTCTTATTTATACATGAATGATTTGAATGAGAATATAAACAACGCATAATTATAGATCCACTTCTCTCTCAAGATGTACAACCAATTATGCCTTCAAATCCTCTCATAAATCTTGGATAAGATATTTTATCCATATCTCCATGATTTTTCTCTTTTGAATATGCTTGAATAATTATCCCAAATCTTCTTCAAATCTTTAAAGCTTCAAAGCTTGAAGATGAAATTAGAATTTGAGGCTAGGTGGTGATTTTTGACTTTGTTAAAATATTCAAATATGCCATGAAAACATCATAAAACTCATCGAACTTTGAGATATAATGAAGATATGGAAATTTTATAATATTTAACCACAAATTCTCTTAAAATACTTAAAAATAAACGAATTGGAAAAAAAATAAGGTAACCCATATTTATTCATGAAAATTGTATTAATGAATGTTTGATGGAGTGATGAATAGGGATGTATGTGAGGAATAATGAAGGAAAATATGATGAAAATGCGACATTTGGGTGACCAAACAATATTTTCAAGAAGAGATAAAAAAAAAATTAGACGATAAGATTAAAAAAATGGAGAACAATATAGAGATAATGGAGACTAGACTGCATGCAATGGAATTTCAAAAAACACCCGAACAAGGAGAGACAGACAGAGTAGAAAATATTAAGTTAAAGGATAGGATTAAAGAGTTAGAAGAAAACGTTAACGACAACCTAACCCTAAATAATATAGAAGGTAAAATAGATATCAAACCCATTAAAGAGGAAATGAATAAGCTCATATCCTTAGACCATGGTCATAACAAAAGAGATTTAAACCTCATAGTTTTTTGTTTAAAAGACGAGGAAGAATAGAATACGTTAACCATTGTCAAGATAGAACTTCACAATAGGTTACAAATTGAAACTAAAATTCTCATAGAAGCAAATAGGTTGGGGGAATTAATTGAGAATAAAGAAAGACTAATACATGTTAAGGTTATCTCTACCGAACAAAAATACAACATACTCATTAAGGCATCAAGTTTAAAAAGCTTGCGGATATTTATAAATGAAGACCTCATTCCAGAGGATCGGTTCGAATTAAGAAAGGTGTTAGAACAATAATCAATCCTTAGTACCTTAGTTTATACCTTAGTCAAATTA
Source organism: Pseudotsuga menziesii (assembly GCA_001517045.1). Classification (NCBI taxonomy): domain Eukaryota; kingdom Viridiplantae; phylum Streptophyta; class Pinopsida; order Pinales; family Pinaceae; genus Pseudotsuga; species Pseudotsuga menziesii. Next base: position 515,323 of record LPNX010538462.1, read on the forward strand.
TTTTTCTTCTATGCATTGATTGTTATGGTTTACTTAGGGAAGTTTGTCTAGGAGGTGAACTGGTTATTTTGGTCCATTCACACACACACTAGCGTTCTAACTTGGTCATCCTGGAACATGTGCACTCTTGTTAATGTCTTGGAGTGCTACTTACTTGTTTTGGGGAATTTGGGTTTGACTAGGGGCGCTAGTGTTGTCTTTAGTCCATTTTGGCCCTCCTAGTGCATTTATTGTCCACCTTGAGATACTCCCACACCTTTTTTTTCTCATCCACGCCTATATTGGACTCATTTATTCCCTAGCACACCTCACCAACATTCACACCATGGTTCGTGACTATTTGGGGTAATTCAAGAGTTGATTGGTTCACCTAGTGGGGATGCAGGTCAAATCTTTCCATGACACATGTACACTCCTGAATGGATTCCTAAGATTCATGATTTCTTCCTAATGTAATATATTTTTGATCTAAACACATTCGTATGTTAGATAGTTCAATAATATCCACTATTGTGTTCACATGTGTATGTAATTTTTACTCTTTCAGGCTTTTTGTGCTTGTTTATGCAAACTAGAGAGAATTAGTGAGAGTTTCTTGGCTTTTAGATCCATATGTGAATCAATTCTCACATGGCATAAGAGCTTATTGAAGATGCAAATCGAATTCAGTGTGTTTTATTTTCTATCAGAGTGATTCTCCAAATAAATTTGTGAGTTTTCATTGCAGGTACATTCAATAGTTTTCACCACTAGCGCACACAGAGATGGAGAAAACTCATGTCTTGATAACACCATTCAATTAATTCAAATGGAAGGTCGAGATGGTCATCTAACTGAGTTCCAAGGGTCTCTACAGGGTTACCATGGGGAAAGAGGTCGAACCAAATTCTGCAGTAGAGAAATCAAAGTATTTCAATAGACTTGATGAAGCATTTGGAATGCTCTGTCTCAACATTTTGAGAGAAATCCTGTTTCATGTTGACAGTATATCCACCCCAAATGAATTTTGGCTCAGGCTCAAATATCTCTTTTGGAATATTGATGAGTTGAGGGGTCACCAGCTCAGAAATGAGATCATCACCTTGAGCCCATCGCATTATGAGACCATCCAAGAGTTCTTCACCAAATTCAAGTATTTGGTGCTTCATATCAAGTAGTGTGGAATAGAGAAGAGGGAAGATCAACTCATACTTTTATCTCAAGCATGTGGAATGCTTCATCTCAAGCAGTGTGGAATATGTTACAGCTGATTTTACCACACATGGTAGATCACACTTTTATGGCCTTCCCTATCCCTCAGCAGACTCTTTATACCCCATGGACCATTTTTTTACCTTTGATGTTTCCAAGATCATCCCTAAAAACACCTATTATTTGTTGTACGTGACTTTTAACCCCTTTCTCGCTTATATACGTGGATATTGACCTTAAACCTACGTACATCGGGATGTGTGCATAAGTCCAAATACTTTTGTATTTTTCCTTGATGTGGATCAGAATCACTTGTCTCTTGGCCTTCCATATGCCTCGATATCACCCAGATTTGACCTTCCATTATCCCATTGAAGCACTATATAAGGAACCCCTTGGATACATTGAAGGGGAGGAATTGAAGAGTAAAAAAAATATAGTCCATTATTTCCGTAACTTACTTGTACTTGAGTCTGCATCCCTTTGTCCATTGGAGCACTTTGTGTTATTCCCAAGCTTTCCTTTGCTTGTGAGATTTCTATTGAGAGATGGAGGATTGAGGTGGTGGAGGCCCAGGTGGAGGACTCATTTTGTCTGGTTCGTAGACGTGCCGACAGAGGTTGTCACTTATGTAATCTCTGATTTTATTAATAGAAATATATTTTCCTATCCAATGATGTGCATTTAAATGAATATTGAATCCATGGATGTGTTAAATTGCTTATGCATTATTGATTATATATGCTAGAGCAGGCCTAACACTATATTACATAGCATGCTTTATTTGTTTACTATTGTTGAGAGTGAATTGCTAAAGCAAGTGGGATTGGAAAAAGCTCAATGGGGATCTACTTGAACTATCCAGAATAAGGTATGATTCGAGATCCTTTAGTGTTATATGTTTTATTTTTCTTGCATATTGGGAAGGTATTGATTTCTACGGTTTCTCTATCTATTATGGTACACCCCAAGCCATAGGAAGTTTTCTTCGTAACAGAATTGGTGACCATACTGGGTAGTTCCTAGTTTTTTTTCTTTGGGTTTTTTTTCAGCATTCAATGTGCTTGAATTTCTATGATTTCTCTATTTCTGTGTTGGGTCTGGGGCATTTTTTCCTAGTAGTGTCCTACAGGAGTAAATTTTGTCTCAGCTTGTCTATTTACCTTATTTTTCTCTCTTTTTCTTCCTGTACGCAGGTTTTGCTTTCACAGTTGCATGTACACATGGGTTTTCCTGGAATAGTCACGTATGTACGTAGGTTTACTGAGAACAGTCGCCTATACCCTGATTTTTTGTTCTTTTTGGGAAGATTAAGTGTTGCTGGGTGAGTTTGGATGATTGCTGAGTCTTCTTGGATACTTCTGGACTCTGTATCTACCCTCTGTTTCTGACTAGAGACTCTTTTTAATTTGATTTTTGAAAATGTTTTTGTCATTTCATTTTCCACTTTTTGTTTTGAGATTAGTTCATTAGGTCTCTTTTACCTTGGTGCTTTGCTTGGCTGCTGTTTGTGAGTGGTTGCAGAGTGTGAGGGTTGTAGAGTCATATTTTTTCTTTTTATCTCATTTAATTCAAAAATACAAAAACATTTTTCTTTTTGCATAGTTATGCATTGTTTTCATTTTGCATTAGCATTGTACTTGCATTAGGTTTTCTTGGTGAATCTTAGTCAGCTTTTCATATAGGAATGATTGCATATACATTTGAAGGGAATTTTTTGCACTTCATGTAGTAGCATACCTTGTTTTTCATTCGACATAGTGCATTTGCATTGATTGTTAGGTGTGCATTTTACTTCTTGTGGTGTCATAACATCATTTGTTGCACGTCCATTTACCCTTTGAGTAATAAATCCAATTAAAATCAATGCATAATAAAATGAATTACACTCTTTTGTTTTCTAGGGTGCACCAACAAGACTAGGTTTTAGGGTCTTGGAATAGTTCATTGTGAGTTAATTCTCCAAAACCACTAAACAAAACAATTAGGTGTCTGTCCAGGCGAGAGTGTGAAATTCTTTATATAATTAGTGTTTCTCAGGATCCTCCTTTTACAAGGGAGTTAAGCACGAGGTAGTGTGAGAAATTATGATTGAGATGACCCCTGATTGTGATTGATTAGAACTAGAGATATTTGCAGGATTGTAGTCATATCTGGGGGCCTTTGAGGTATTGGATATTGCACCCCTGAGGTAGTAGTTGTGCTTTTAGGCTTCGATCTTTGTTACCCTGACCACATGGTCAATCCTGACTGTGATTGTCCACCTGAGCATTGATTATATTGAGGTGACCTTAGTTTCCTTACCTAGGCTATCGAGGGGGTATTTGCAAAGGTTATTCTGCAGGTGTCCAGACCAGGTAGGGGTCAGACAACACAGTCTCTATATGCGTTGAAGCTGAGGGCCACTATAATTGGTTACGAACCTCTGCTTGTTGTGTATGGGAGTCTCAAGCCTGTCCTAGGCGAGACATACCTGCTTCATTCAGGAGCTCACATATCCTAATCTTGGTTTGCTTGTGATTTGGATTTACATTTTTAGGTGTATGCTCTATGCACACTAGTTTGCCTAGGGTTTGCGTAATTAGATTAAGCCTTTTATTTTATTGAGTCATTTTGGATTTGGGTGCGAAAACCCACCGTTCTTATCATGTAGTAGGAATTCCACCTTCCAAGTCTCCTCCTCCTTAGGGAGAGAGAACCAGATAGTCTGGGCGGACTACTTCTCACTTTGATTCACACACCATGGGAGATCATGAGGATGAGATTCCAGAGATGTCCTCTCCACCTCGCAAGGTTGGGGAGGAAGATCCTACTAGCACATATGATCCATCACATGAAAAAACTTCACGATCTGGTTATGATCCCTCATTCATAGGTCGTTAGTATTGGTTTCCAGGCGACAAGACTCACTATGAGCCCACAAGCACTAGCCATGTTATATATGGCATGCCTTATATTCCTGAGCCCAATCCAACATATCATGTCAAGTAAAAAGTTGACCCTGGTGCTACGCCTAGGGGTACTGCCATTCCTTTCCATGCGGAGAGGTTTGGGGGCACTAGTCACATTGCACCTTCCATCCCTGTGGTGGAGGCATCTTCACATGCTCCTCCTAGGCCTAGTGTTAGTAATCCTATTCAGATACCAGGACTGAGACGAGTGAACATTGGGAACAACACTTACATTCCTTCACATGTCCCTTCATATTCAAACCCCATTCCTTCCAATACGTTTTTAATGACCCATCCTCCCCCTAACTCACGTGGGCCTTCAGGTCGGAATGTTGCTACTAGCCATGTTCATTCTGCGACCGCTAACTCGATAGTATCCCAGAGATGAGTACCACTTGTTGTGTCAACAGGTCATGTACATGTTTCTAGATCGTCTCATGGATCTCCCCATATCCCTAACTATGGACCTTCTCATGGTACATCCCATGGAGCACCTTATGGAGCTTCCCATGGACATTGTTATGGACCGTAGTATGGACAAAACTATCAAGCATATGGGTACAGGTATCAACAACCTGCTTACTCTTCTAATTATGGCTTTGTAGAACCTCATAATCAAGGTAATCCCCATCATAATGCTTCCATGCAGCCATTCATGGGTCAAATGGGAGGAGGTTATTATGGCCAAGGCCATGGTATTTATAGCAATCAACCTTACATGAATCAAAACTACCAGGGAGCGTGGAATTGACCAGCTCAACCTAGGCTCCCTTTCCTTGCGACATTGAACTTGCTTGACTTGTCGATATTGATGAACGATCCTGTGTCTCATAACCTGACATGGCCGATAGTCCCTAACAAGCTTCCTTTGGACATTCCCAAGTTAAAAGGTAAGGCTGGTGAATATCCTGGTGAGCATGTCACCACTTTCCACCTTCAGTGCTCTTCCAATTCCTTACATGACCATTCTATTCGTTTGAGGCTATTTCAACACACCCTCATGGGTCCTACAAAAAAATGGCATAGAGTTACCCAGGGGGGATTATGCTACGTTTCATGATCTTTCTATGACTTTCCTTAATCATTTCCAGCTACCCGTACGTTACGACGTCGGTACCGAACTCTTGTCGACCTTCCAACAAGATAAAGCCACACATATTTCAGATCATATTCAAGAGTGGCATAGATGGAAACGATTAATCAAATCCTTTATACCACCAAAGTTTCTTCTTGAATGGTTCCTAAAATCGTTGTTACCTTACATCGTGAAGGATATTTCTACATCTGATGTTCAAAACGAGGAACAAGCTGTCTTTAGGGCACAAGAGTTGGATTTGATCTATGCTCAATTCAGACTTTTGTATGAGATTATACCTAATGATCCTAGATCCAATTTCGACCCCAAGGTCAAGCCTAGGTCACATGCTGATGGTATTGTGGGCTCTACAAGTACCAAACATGCAGAATCGGTTGTGAAACAAGTGAGCCAATTATCGATTAACCAGTATGCATAGGGACAAGCTACGACTTCGTCTCAACCTACCCAATTGACGAGTGTACTCTCCGTGCAATATTCGAGCCTGAAAGGAAACCAACAGCTTGGAAGGAATAAAAAAAAGGAAAAAATAATCGCAAGGGTGGGAATTAGAACGAAAATGCTAATAATAATGACAAGAACACTAATGCTAGGGGGGACAAGCAGCCTAAATGTAAGGTGAAATTTCCTTGTAAGTTGTGTAAGGAATACCACCTCACTCACTTGTGCCCTCATATGGAGGATGCCTTGAAGTTCATAGAATAGGGCCCAACTGTGTTTACTAATCCTTTACCCAACAATCAAAATATGAACTTGAGGATCGTTGATCCTGGTTGTGCATCTGGTGGAAATCAAAATCCTCCGAAGGCCACTAGTGCTCATGGTTGCATCAACATGGTGTGCATTGCTAACGTTGTGACTCATGTGAAAGATTATGGTTTGTCACAACCAGACCTTGGGAAAGAACCTTCTCCACTCGAGAGCCCTTTGCAAATCGAAAATCCTATGGATAAACCTAAAGCTCCACCTCGCATTCCTAAGGGAGTCTTAAAGAGTTCGAGGAACAATCCTAATTCCCGAGCTTCCCAGAACTATTTAGTTGTCAAGGATTTGGGCCAAAATACTTGTGGGATGTCCACGTTAGAAGTGATTTAGACTTTTCCTTCGCAGAGGAAATCCTTGTTTTCTGCTCCTGGGGTTAGTGATGATAGCCCTTCTTCCATTATCAAATTCAAAACCATGGGAGTACATCCTCGCTTTCCTTACTATGTGTCTCTTGTGATTCATGTAGAGTGTCCTAACAACACCATCAAGTGTACTATCATGGATGAAGGCACTGTTGCTTCCGTGATGTCTTTGTCTTATTGGAAGGGCTTAGGTTCTCCCACATTTTCTCAATATGCCACCATGTTGACATCTTTCAATGGTAGATCATTTCGGCCGCATGGAATTCTTCCTTCCCTAGAAGTCCAATTTGGAGGGAAGACCGTCGCGATCGAGGTCGAGGTGGTTGATGTGCCCCTTAACTACAATCTTTTGCTGAGTAGGAATTGGATGTATAGTATGCAAGCCGTATCTTCTTCCCTCTTTCGAGTGATATGGTTTCTTTTTAATGGGAATATTGTTATGATTGATCAAAAGTCATTCCATAATCCAAGTGTCAATGCATCATCGGGAGCTTCTATCCCAATTATTGATCATTCTCAGCCGGCATCTGGGAGTGTGGGCATGGCTATGTATCCTTCTCTTATGGGAACCTTTAGTTGTCCCATGCCCGTTCTTATGATTGGGTCTAGTTTTGGTGGGGATTCATCCTCGTCGAATTTGGTGTCTTTTCGCACTACCCATATGGAAGATCCTTGGATTCTTCCTTCACCAAGTACTTCGAGTGTGCCTCACGAGACAGACATGCCGTTTCCTGCAACAATGGTGGCGTATCAAGAGAATATTGATCAGGTTGTAGATCCTAGTCCTTCCTCTTCATGGACGGAGGAGGAGGACCCATATGTGCTTCCTGCATGGGAAGTAGAGTCATCTCACTCACATGATTTCCTTGATGATGTTTTTCCATCGGATGAAGCTATTCTTTAGGCCATGTATGGGGTTGAGCAACCCTGGGAAGAGTTGCATCATCGATCATATTTCCATCCTAAGCTCGATCGTATGGAGTGTGATGACTTTAGGGATATTCTTAGTGAAAATATTGGTAGCCCCATTGTTCCATTAATCTCTCCTGGTCAGATGGTTGATGGGAACATGGCTAATTTGTCACCAACAATTCCTATCAATATTTCTTGTGATCTTGGCAAGGTTGAGAATGTCTACATTAGGGCAGGTTGTTCCCCCAATGATATCGAGGAGTATACCGAGTTGTTTAAAGAGTTTCGTGAAATTTTTTCTTGATCATACGAGGAAATGTCAGGTATAGACCCTTGTATTGTCTAACATGAGATCAAGACCTATCCGGATGCAAAACTGGTTTGACAACATTTGCGTGCTGTGAATCCTAGAAAAGCACCCGCCATTAAAGCTAAGATAGAGAAACTGTTAAAGCAGGTTTTATCTATCCCATTCCCTTGACGGAGTGGGTTTAAAATCCCATTTCGGTGGATAAGAAGAAGGGAGCGATCCACATATGCACTGATTTCTGTGACCTAAATCGAGCATGTCCTAAGGATACTTTTCCCACACCATTTATTGACCAGATTTCAGATGGGTGTGCAGGAAGTGAGGTATTTTCCTTAATGGACAGTTTTTCAGGGTATAATCAGATTCAAATTAAGCCCTAGGATCAACACAAGACTGCATTTATTTGTCCTTGGGGTACTTTTGCATATCGAAAGATACCCTTCGGCCTTAAAAACGTCGGAGCTACATTTTAGCAGGCAATGACCTTAATCCTTCACAATCTTAAAATGATTATCGAAGTATATTTGGATGATCTCACTGCTCACTCTCTTTTGATAGTGCATCATCCATATCATTTGAGATTAGTGTTCGAAAGATGCTGTCATTATCAAGTTCGTTTAAATCCTCATAAGTGCATATTTTGTGTGACTGTTGTTCATTTACTAGGATTCATCGTATTCAAGGAGGGTATTAGAGTCGATCCCTTAAAGGTTGAGGAAATACTTCAATTGTCTCCCCCGTGTAATATTAGACACCTTCAGTGTTTAGAAGGCATGGATAAATTCTTGCGAAGATTCGTGGTTAATTTTTCCAACTTGAATAAAGGATTTATGCGTCTTTTGAAGAAGGACACCCCTTTTTACTGGGATGAGCGAGCCTAGGAGTCTTTCGATGCTCTTAAGAGATCCTTAGCAATGGCCCCAGTGCTTAGTCCACCATACTATAGCCATGTTTCTTGATTTATGTGGACACGTCTCAGGAGATGGTTGGTATGGTTTTGGTTCAGGAGGGTGAGGAGTTTCATGAGCATGTCATATATTATTTGAGCCGAAACCTTATAGATGTGGAACTTTTCTATTCCCATGTAGAGAAGATAGCCTTGGAAACCATTCATGTGGTTCAGCATTTGAGACATTACATTCTCCTTCGCCAAACTTTGGTCGTAGCTCATATCAATCCATTTCAGTTTTTCCTCACTAGAAGGATGATGTAGCGTCCCCAACCCTCTGACCGACGAAGAGAACGCTACATGGTATTAACCATCCGGGAAACCACCCCATGAACATGTATGTACATAAAATGTTGAAACAAAATGATTTGAAGTAGAACATGCATAGATACATGATTATTTATCATACACAGTGGAAGAAAACATACATTCATTCATTCAACATGTTCATCATAATTTATTAACAGTAAGTATAATTGTAGAAGTAAAATAGATAAGGTTACTTATCATATAAAGAACTCATCCCGCAACCAGCTACGTCGCTGCAACGTTCCACCCAACCATAGGCTAGCATGCTCTTGAATCTCTCAGCAATGCTGCCACCCTCAAGCTGGGCATGATTCCCCAAGGAATAAGGAACAAGCAGGCTTACACATAGCCAAGGATACACAAAACACAGCCAAGCCAACATAGTTGGGTTTATTAGGCCATCAACAAGACAACCAAGCCAAGATGGTCAGGTTTATCAGGCCATCAAGGAGTTGGGAAGGGTCATATGCTAAGCTGGTGAGATCATTGCAAAGCTAAGGAAAGCTACCCCAGAACTAGCCTGACTTCTAGCACACCCACACACACCCAACACAAGGAAATCAGTCCCTTCTCTGCTACACAGTCCCTCAGGCCCTGACCTCCTTTCCAGTGCTATTTAGGGGTTGTGGAGAAGAAATCCAGCCCTCTAGCTCTGTCTGTATGGTTCCCCAAACACACTAGGTTTATCAAGAAAACCAGCCCTCATCCCTACTCCAACATAGTCCGAAGACCAACCACTGCATACACACAATCACACAAGCGATTCATAGCTTGGGAAAGGAAAACAATTCCTGAGTTGTTCTTGGCCATATCGTGGCCAAAATGACTCCAAAACAATCTACAACAGCGCCAAAATGTAAAGGCAGACACGGTCAACAAATGTGGGGAAAACAACGGCCCGTTCTGAACAATGAAGTCACCAAGGAAACTTACACAGTCCGAATATGGAAAGAAAATCTAGGTTCTCAGCTAGGCAGAGGATAACATATACAAAATCCACAATCAGTAAGGAAAACATACACACAGCAGAAAAGTGGGAATGGCCCTTCATAGGGAAATCGTGGATGAAAGAACATGGCTCCCAGCTCACTGCGTGAGTAAAAAAAATGATAGCGAATCCCAATCTGTGCATGAGGATGAGCAAGAATGGAGTGAATCTGTAGTGGTTTTCCTGCTTACATGAAGATAGAAATTCTGCTAGAGGAGTGGGGATGTGGGCAAGGACTAACATTCATGCCACCCACCACTTCCAGCAATAACTGCCCTCAACTAACATCAACAATTTTGAATGGGTGGTTGACACATGGCTTTATTTTTCCATTGGTTCAAGGTTTAACAATTCCCCCCCTTATCCTTGGGAAAATCATGCCATTTTCATCATGGTTGCATTGACATAGTTGGTTGGGGTTCATTTTAATTAAAGATGCATATTTACATGATGCCAAAACTAATATGTGCTGTATATCATGATATACCATCAACAATGATTCCAATAGCCGAAACATAACACAACCAAATTGATGGTGGGGATTTTGCCTTTAGCTCTGCACCAGGATTATTTAAAATATATACATCATGTACATTTAATGCAAATGGGGTCAAAACCGGGGTGTTACAGATGATTGGGGGAAAATATAATAAATGGATTGTGATTTTGCAAGAGTTTGATCTCGAATTCATTTCGGCAAAATCGAAGAAATCGTTAATCTTTGCGGAGCTCATTTTTTATTTTCCAAACTTGGAGGAGGAGAAGGTTTATAAGGATTATTTTTTCAATGAGCATATATTCCTCATCTCAACTATGGACCCTTCGTACGGGGATATTATCGTATATTTGCAAACATTGAAGGTCCCTACTCACCTCTCATGGGATGAGCGATTACGCTTAGATCATGCAGCTAAGAACTATCTTATAGTGGATAAATTTTTGTACCATCATGGGGTAGATTCCATTTTACATCGTTGTTTAACCCATGATGAGGCTAAGGTAGTGCTTAATGATTTCCACAGAGGGGCATGTGGTGGTCATTTATCTGGGCTTTCTATAGCCCAAAAAATCTTGAGAGAGGGCTATTTTTGGCCGTCCATCTTCAAAGATTGCGTTAATGCGGTTAAAAAAGGCCACCCTTGCCAGGTGTTCGCACATAATATGCGCCCACATCCAGCCCTGTTGCATCCTATTGTCACCGCCAGTCCCTTCACCAAGTGGGGGCTTGATTTTATGGATTGCAACCCAGCTTCGGCTGGGGGGCATCATCATATTATTGTGGCTGTCGATTACTTCATGAAATGGGTAGAGGCTATGCCCACCGTTAAATATGATGGTGAGATAGCCACACATTTTGTTTTCAACCAGATTATCACCTGGTTCAGCATTTTGAAAGAGCTTGTCACTAACCATGGTAGGCACTTCCAGAATAAAATGATGGAAGAGTTGGCTTCCAATTTAGGATATAAGCAAGAGAAATCCTCTTCTTATTACCCTCAAGCGAATGGACAAGTTGAGGTAGTGAACAAATCACTTAAGTCTATTCTCCAACGAACCATCACACAAAGGAAGACTAATTGGCATATCATGTTGTATCCTGCTTGTGGGCCTATAGAACTGTGGCTAATACTACCACTGGTTTTTCTCCCTATCAGCTTGTGCATGGGGTGGATTCAATTTTTCCAGTTGAATGCGAAATCCCTTCTCTGAAGCTAGCTATGTAGATTTTACCAGACACTTCCGCCTTGGAAGAGCGTTTGGTCCACTTAGAGAAGCGTGATGAGAAGCACCGAGATGACTTAGTGGCTCTAGAGGTTAACAAGCATCACATTAAGGTCCAATATGATAAGTCTGTCCATCCAAGGAAATTTTAGTGAAGGTGACTTGGTCCTTTTGTGGGATCAAGCTAAAGAACCCTTGGGGGTAGGGAAATTTAATCCCACATGGCATCGTCCTTACATGGTTAAACGAGTCTTAGAGAAAGGCACCTATGAGCTGGTTGATTATGAAGAGACATCCTTGGCGGAGCCTAGAAATGGGCTCTATCCCAAAAAATACTATGCATGATCTTCAACCATGGCTGATTTTTGTATATTATTGTACAGTTTTGCGTTGCATAGTTAGGTTTTCTTATGCTGATCATGTTTGTTGATTAGCTTTCATTTCTTATGGCAGATGTTGATGGAATATTATGTTTACATAGGATTTGCTGATGGGGCTAGCTACCACACTCAAAACTCGTCTTTGACTGCTTGGGTGATCTATACTCCTACGAGTCAATTATTTTCTTCAGGAGGCGTATGTTTACGACCTTCATAAAAAATGTTGCTGAATATAGTGTCATCATTGAGTTATTGCATGATTCCATTTCACATGGTGTGCATTCTCTTGAGGTATGCATTGATTCACAGCTAGTGGTTTCATAGCTTAATGGCTTGTATCGCATTAGGGATCCGACATTATTATGAAGATTCTTACATGTTAGATTGCTAGAAAGGAAATTTGAAAGTATAACATACATTCATGTTCCAAGAATTTTTAATCAAGTTGCTGATTCATATGCTAACTATGTGTTAGTTTGGCATTTCTTTCACGGACCATAAGCATATCACAAATACATTTTACACACATGTAAATAAAATAAAATCGATCATCATAAAAAAAATTTCATTAATTTCAAAAAGTGACATCATAATACATAAGTGTCATATACAAAATTGGGGCTTTCGAGCCACGAAAATATACTACACGGTCATACAAAAATGAATACACTAAGGTCTCTAAGCATGAGGTGGAGGAGGGTTCTAATCATGATAGCACACTACAACTCTAGCTAGCCGGTGAAATAATCGAACCCATGCTCGTGGTACTCCAACCACTTGGCGCTGCATAGCCTCAGGCAAGTCCTCGACTTGTGCCATGGGTACTCTATGTGTCAAATGAAAAAAGTTTGTGTGGATGCTTTGGAGAGTTCGCTTTGCATCTGCACCCATAATTTCATCACCTATTCCCCTCCATCGATGACAAGGAAATCCATCTAGTCATCGTGGTCCTACATCTGCATATACATGACAGATTGTCACTATGTGTTGTCACACCAAAAACATGTCTTTTGAGTTCATATATCAAAAAAAATAAAAAAATTCAACAATTAAAAAGTGGGTTTGGGATTCTTTACCTATGTCTCTGTAAGCCACTCCTAGTGGTAGGGGCATATTTGGGTCTCCGTGGAAGTCTATCCCTACATAGGGGTAGTTGTCTATGGCAATCATCTATCTTCGCCACCATGGGAAGAAATCTGTTGGGTAGGGGTTATTTACCCTGCCACCGCCCAGTCTATGCATGATATTCGCCCGGCGTCACTGGGATGGATCCTGGACTCCATGTGGAGCAATTTCTACCCTAGGGCTTAGCCCTGGCACCCGCTTAAAGAAAAATGTGCCCAGTATACTATTGAACCCAAAGTTTTGCACTCTACCCATCTTGCAGTCACTGAGCTATTGTTTCATGTTTCTCAGCAGCATAATACTCCATTCATATACTATAGGTCGCATGCACTCTACCGTATAGAACATCATTGGTCGTGAGGCCTTGTTGAGTGAATCCAACCCTGCAATCCTTCCTAGTGCCAAAAGTATGGATTTCAGCCCCAGAATCCAAATAGAGTTTGTCAGGATTTGACTCCCAACCTTTTCTATATCTGAAAAGCAGTACGTAACTATGTACTCATCTATGGTCAGCCCGATTCCTGGCCCATGAGATCGTAGGTTCACCATCTCCCCTCATTGGGACAAACCTATGATGAAATATATGTCCTCAACCTCAATGCTGAGCGACATCCCATCTATCTAAAATGTTTTAGACTTTGGATCCCAATAGTCTACTAGTAGTTGGAGCAGTCCTGGTTTGGCCCTCAGGATACCAAGACACCAAAACTTGTACAAGACACATGCCCGTAATGCTTGTTGAGCCATGAGATCACCTTGCACAACTTCCTCAATATCACCATGCTCTATTTATCTCCACTCTAGCACCATCCTGCACAAAAAACCAAGTTTTTTATCAGTATTTGCTTATTAAAACCTTGTTCGCGGCCCTGTATGCGACTGTTTTCAAAACATTCGCGTATGTACGTGGCTTTCGATTCATTTTCCACGTATGACGAGCCCTATAGGCGAAAAAAATACCAATTTTTGCATGGGCCGAAACGCATAATTTTGGATGGCTCAAAAATTTAAATAGACCATGAAATTTTTTAAAATTTGAATCAAAATGAAAGAGCAGAGCATGATAATTTACCTGGATCAAACGGGGAGGGATTCCGTTGGTCGATGCTCCCGGAATTCGCTTCTAAAGTTCTTAGCTCAAATGCACTATGTTGGGTAAAAAATTCAAATGGTATGAAGATTTTTGAAATTTTTATCCACTTTCTATAGTTTTTTACTGTTTTTGACTGTTTTTAGACCGTTTGAACTAATTTGATGTTGTAGGAGCCCATTTTGAGTGCGGTTTGACCATGGCTTTGACCTGTTCGTGCCCATTTCAGGTATTATGTCTAAACTAGCATATAGGTTAGGTTTCACATTTATTTGCACCTTGCATAACCTTATGACTATTTCATCTTAACCTTAGGTACGAACCCATTCCTTCTTGTCATGGAACCTTTTGGCTACTTTTAGAAGTGACATGATGCGAATGGTAGAACTTCCCCATACACGGGTACCCTAGCTAGATCCTATTTTTCATTTGGTTCCCATGCCGACATTTCTCCTTTAGGGTGTGGGAGTCGTTTGTATAGTATCGCGATGACTTTGAGCAAGAGCTTCATATTCCTCTTGAACTTTATGCTGGACATTTCCCCAGGACTCCCTTGTATATGTCAAGTTGTAAATGCATTATCATGAGTTTTTATTGCCTTATTGAGCCTTACATTAGCTTCCCTGACTTTGATTATCAGCCTAATAGCCCAAGCTTGTCTCATGTCTAACTAAGAAGAGCCTTTTTTATATATCCTTTGCAGCTTGATTCCCCATTTTTTACCGGGAGGGGACATTCCCTCGAGTGTGATTATCCTACACATGTTTCCTTGCATTGAGCATAGGAATGTTCCACTTCTTGGAACTAGCTTGTTTGACCCCTGACACTCGTTTCCTCCTAGATTTGTAACTATAAAGCACTTTTATTTTTTTTGAAGCTTTTCAAAATATCTGAAAAAGTCCAAAAAAAAATAAAAAAACCAAAAGTCCGGACAGGAAAAGATGTTATCTTTGGCACCAGTCGAGTTGTGTTTCCTTCGAACAACACATGGGGGTGTCACCTAGGGACCAATATGATATCACGTCCATTCATATTGGGGTGTTAAAAATAAAAAAATTGCAAGGCAATATATTGGTGGTATATTAGGGGTTAAAAGGATTTTTTTAACTATATAAATATGCAATATGTTGGGGGATATTTTATTCCACAATCCTACCCATGCCCTTTACCAGTACTCCAGTGATCCACCATAAGCCTATGTGGTGCCTGCGTGCACCCTGTGTATGCTACATAGGGTTTCCACCATAAGCTTGCATGCACCTTGCGTATGCTGCATAGGGTTTTCCTATGGTTTTCTCCATCGTTTTTTCTTGGGTTTTCTCCATCCCATGTTTTCTGGATAACGAGGGCATTTTTTCAAATCGTAGCAGTGTTGGTCCTTGGGTTTTCTCCATAATGTTTTCTGGCTGGATAAGGAGGGCATTTTTTCAAATCATAGCAGTGTTGGTCCTTGGGTTTCCTCCATCGTGTTTTCTGGAAAACGATGGAATTTTTTCTGGTGTGTAGCAGTGTTGGTACTTGGGTTTTCACCATTGTGTTTTCTGGAAAACAAGGGCATTTTTTCTAGCACGTAGCAGTGTTGGTCCTTGGGTTTTCACCATTATGTTTACTGGATAATGGGGGATTTTTTTCACCATTTTCTGGTTGTGGGTTTGTGGTGGGTTTCTCTGGTGCATAGCAGTGTTGGAGAGCCACTGCATAGCATTCTTGGAGGTAAGGTATACTGTGTCACTACTGTGTTTAATCCTTTGATGAAAAATGCCTTTTAATTCTTTTGTTTATTGGGGGCTCTGTTCCACATAGTTGAGTGATTACTCAAAGTTCTACTAATCACACAGTGTAGACAAGACTCACTCCAACTACCAGAATATGCTACTCTAGTAACTTTCCAGTGTTACATATGTATGCTCCAACTACCAGAATTGCAGAGGTATGTTTGAACTATCAGACGCATTTGATATGAGATATTGGCATTGACAAGTTTTGATTGTTCCACCTGAAGCAAAGATGACCTTGCTCATCATGTGAAAAGGTTCAAGTGGCATTGCCATGGTCAGTCCACATGATATTCTTCTTCAATGATCAAATCATTGGTTATTTGGATTATAATAACGATGTATGAGTATGTAGATCCATTTGAGATAAGATGATAAAAGTTTGAACCGACATAACAACATTGAAATCCCATTGTCAAAATAATAAGAAGATCGATGTAATGGAAGCCGACATAATGACATTGGTTTTGAGCTTACCAAGTAAAAGGACCAAGTTAATTGAGATTACAATTGATCTGTAAATATGATCAATTGATTTGGATATTGGGCATGGATTTTGGGGACCAATTACTCATTGATATAAAAGAAGGCGAGGAAGAGGAATATCATCAGACTTTGAAATGGTGTGATTTGCTGGGGTTTACACTTTGTGACAGATTGTAGGTATATTTAATGAAAGAGAGGGTGTGTGAGATCCGTTGCAAGACTTGCTCATGAGATAAATGAAGGGTACGATCTATAGTTTGGACTTACCCTCATACTTGGACAAAATAGAGATTGATTCCATATTTGAGAACTATTAACAGGTCAAGATATTGTTAATGAATGATCATCTCTTTAGTTGGCATATGAACAAGTGGAGTGTGTACAGATCTTGTAAAGATCGCAGTACAGATCTAGGGTAGATATAGCCACATAGTAGACATGTGTTGAAGACCCTATGAAGTTCATAGTACATGTATTGTGAACATTAATGTAGACCTTGTGAAAAAAAGGAACAGAATTTGTGAAGTCATTGTGGCAGAGGTTGTAGAATCATTGACTGTAGAAAGTGTGTTTGATGATATTTTGTAAGAATCTTGACAGAGTTGAAATCCACCATTGAGAAAACTTGGGATTTTATAGGAAAATAGAGAATACCTATTTGTCAAGGAAGTGGAACAAACTACATTAGAGATGATTTGACATAAGTTGGAGCTTGTGTCTAAGGGGTTGAAGCCTCCTTCCATTTTTAGATGGAAAACCAAGGGATTCAAATATTCTTGTTAGTTGTAGATAACAAAGAGAGTGAGGATTGGATCCCTTCTAGTTTTAGATAGAAAACATGGATGTTGGATCATCCCATCAACTGAAACTAATAAAATCCATAGGGTTGGATCCATTTCATTGGAGCTGAGGGCATTTTTTCTGGTGTGTAGCAGTGTTGTTCCTTGGGTTTTCACCATCGTGTTTTTTGGAAACGAGGGAATTTTTTTGGGTGCGTAGCAGTGTTGGTCCTTGGGTTTTCACCATCATGTTTTCTGGATAACAAGGGAATTGTTTCACTGTTTTCTGGTCATGGGTTTGTGGTGCGTTTCTCTGGTGCATAGCAGTGTTCGAGGAGGCATGTTAGAGAGCCACTGCATAGCATTCTTGGAGGTAAGGTATATTGTGTCACTACTGTGTTTAATCCTTTGATGAGAAATGGCTTTTAATTCTTTTGTTTATTAGGGGCTCTGTTCCACATAGCTGAGTGATTACTCAACTGAGTACATATCAGCAACTCGGGTGGTTGTTGGAATTTATTAGCAAGTTTCTCTGTTTTTAACAGAGAGGTCACAATGTCATTTGCTAAGACATTTGATGGCAATACAACGGTGGTTCTAGACATGGAATTACATATTGATGAGGTTTTTATTGCATATTCTACTCACCTTAGTTTCTTGCTCTTGCTTTTTCTTCTCAATTTTGAGTCTTACTTCACCTGTTGTAAATTTTTCAAGAAGGATCCAAACATCATGGGTTTCTCCTTCTTCCAGTCCTTCCAAATTCACACGAGCACTTCCCATACTCTCATCCCCAAGAAAGTCTACATTGTAGCATTTTAATTTCAAATACTTATCACCTTCAATCTCACTAAACTCAAATTCTTCGTCCCATATGGGGCTGATACCTCGTGAAATTGATCTTGTTTTGCAAATGTTCTGTGATTATATTAAAAAAAATTTAATGCTAACCAACTGCAAAGTACAACTACAGGAAACATTGTAGATATCCACCAATATGTAGATTAGTATAATTCTAGAAAATGAAAAATATCTAACTTAGAAATTGGGGAACCCGACCTTCCCATACTAAAGCTTAACGTAAGGATCACTCTTTCGAGATCTGTCTTTTCCAACAAGGTTGTTTCCTTCCACTATGGTTATTTTAAGCTTTCTTCCAGTTGGTGAATGAAAAGTTGAAGATCCAGTTGACTTGAATGGGATATAGGTTAGCAAATAAAATGTGCACAACACTTAGACAGATCACCAACAATAGTTTCAACTAGTGATCTAGTACTGCACTGGCTTGGGGATATATGGTTGTGGCATGCTATTGCACATCACTATAACCTATATAGAAAACCAACGAGCCCATAAATGATTTATTAGTGTTATAATTGACCAACAATATGTACTCTTTAGGATAACCACCACAACCATACCAGATACAAAGAGAGTGTGTCTTGTATAAAAATATCAATCATAAGTTCATAAAAATTATTATACAGTCTTTCACTTATAGAAATTTATACATGCATTGCAAGATTGGTGTCTTCTCAATGCACTTATTAGATTGAAATACAAATATTTGTTCAATTTTATACAATTCATAAGGTTAGAACATTTTCTTTGCTTTAAGTTCCATTAATTACCACTGGAATCCTTGGTTGGAATATGTCTTGAAACTCCACTTGCAATCCAGCATTGTAGTCCAGTAATATTTTTTTTTATAGAGACTCTGCTACTATGTTGAGTTTCAGTGGCATAAATTCAGAGTTGTTGTTAGATAACCCCCCCCCCCTCCCTACCCCCCTAGGCTTGCTTTCAATTGAAAATAATAAGAATCATACATAACAATAACATTTTTTTCTCAATGTATCTCTTGGTGTATCTAGTTATATTTATTGAAATAGCACCAAGTTCCCCTCTTCTTGATAACTAGTTCTTCCAATATTCTTTGTTTTATATGCATGACTGGAAATTTAATGTTCTTATTAATTGCTATGATTTGTGATGCACATTATAAATAAGGCACTTCCATGTCTTGAAGAATGTTTGCATTCAATTCCAACCATATACCCCATGTGTTAAAGAGAGGAAGTGTTTTGAAATTGTTTTACTCACTTATTTTCATCCAAGTTTTTAAGTTGTCACCCACAATCAATCCATTCTTCTATTAGCCTCATGGGTTGGAAGGAGGAAAGGGAAAACTAGGTTCCTCAAGTAGAGACTATCTTTAATAGTCTTATTACTACCTAGGGATGTAATGGGTGGACCAAATATTTAAGGTAGAAGGCTCTCTTAATTCCTCTGATATGGATTATTTGGGCTTTAATACACACTCTAAAGCAACGTATTATTGGCAATTTCTTCTATAATGCAATTAGCACCTCTTTCTGTATTACCTTGGCTTGGGTAAAAATTAAAAGAAAGATTCAACTGATAATAGTGGCCTTATTATGAAGATGGATCTCATGGATTCTGCAGTAAAATTAAGGCCTATGGAAACACTAAGTATATCGGTTTGAGTTTGAAGGTTGGCCATTGGATTACATCATGGATTTGTTTGAGGAAAATATTTTTTCTTTTCAACCTCCCATCCACTAGTGGAGGGTGTGTTACCACCTACGTTGTACTTAGTGGTTTTTATCAAGTGAGCCCGGTGAA
The DNA here is from genome assembly GCA_001517045.1 of Pseudotsuga menziesii. NCBI lineage: Eukaryota > Viridiplantae > Streptophyta > Pinopsida > Pinales > Pinaceae > Pseudotsuga > Pseudotsuga menziesii. The sequence continues at coordinate 535,159 of LPNX010538462.1, forward strand.
CCGGACAGGGCTAACTTGTTCGAACTTCAAAAAGACCTTTGGAAGTACTTCTGGGAAGTGCTT